>JAFVLL020036497.1:0-14180 GCA_021397915.2 Tor tambroides | reverse complement strand
TAACCCTGCCAAACACACGTTAAAAAACAACAACTTACTTACACGTAGTAAGAAATGATTATAAAAAACTGAAATAGAAGTGAAACAAGTAGTAGGAAAGAAGAGAAATAAAAAGTGATACTTATATCCTTTGCCGGTGTCTCTGCCCGGTGGAGTCGCACGGTAGAGTCGATGGTCTTTACACTCTTCGGTCTTCACGCGACGGCTGCCGCGGTAAACTAAGCTTTTTTATACCCCTCTAACAAAATACTAATTGAATTTAGCTGGACACGCTTTCCTTCTCTTTTTCCACAACAAATGGCAAAGCAAGCGCAGACACTGACAAGATACGCGATACAGAACGAGACCAAACGCTATATATATATAAATTATTTTTTTTACTTCCACCTGTTCATGGCACTGTTTTTGTGGCTGGTGAATGCTGCCTCATTTTCAGCCTGGGCTTTAATGAACGTGACTGTATCCTCATACAACATTTTTGAAATTACATTTGAAATGTAAATACGGAGTGCTTTGGCAATAACCAACCAAATATTTAGCAATCAGTAGAAATTTCTCAGTAGAAACGCAACCAAAATTTATAGCAAGTGAAAATAAAATGTACTTTTGTACAGAAACTGCGATCCAGCTGTTTTCGAACACCATTTTATTTATCAAAACTCGACCATGGCTCAATATGATGAAGGTGGTCAAGATGAAGGTGTTTTTCATGTCTTGTGCTTTGATATTTCCAAGTATCACCAAAACAATCCATTTGCAGTTCCACCAACTTTCCACTTTTGGCACCATGGACAGGCAGAAATACACATCGCTTACTTTTAAGGAATGATTTACAGGGCATTATTTTCCCTGAAAACATGTAGCTCCTCACACATTTAATGTATTTAGTAAGACTGTGAAGACCTTCCAAGGACAACTCCAGACAACATACCACAAGCCAAAGACAGAAAACTGAAGGTAACACTACTGTGGCTAAACTGCAAGAAACTGGTCCCAGTCTGTTTTCACAGAGCATTATGTTTTATAACCGATTCTATGAGGATGTCCGTGATGACCTGCAGAAGCTTGACCTGGTCCTGCAACTTGCTGGAAAAGTCAACAGTCAAGTAGATGAACAGCTGTTTGCAAGAATTACTTCTTAAACATGGCTTTATCATGAACCTATGTTCATGAAGAACATAGATCATTAATAAAATAAACAACAAGGTAACAGTTTTTCCCCCCTTAATCAGATGAAGCAATGAACAGTCACAGTCAAGCACTTCTGAGTAATTTCAATTATAAATACAGCACATTTATTGTTCTGTATTGCATTGTTGAAATATTTTGGTATATATTTTTTAGTAAACCCAGTATCCTCGGAGACATTCTCCACTGTTCAGCCTGGTCTAATGAACATTGATGTTTGAACTGGTAAATAATGGGGGAATCATCGTACTCTTGTCCTGTCATTCTTAATTTAGTTTTGCTGTATAGCAGGAGGTTTATACTGTAACATATCAGGACTGAGAACTAATTTCATGAGTTAGTGTAGGATTTTGAATAACAGGAGACTGTCGTAGCATTTACAAACCTTTTCTTAATGATATAGCAGCAAACAGTACAGCTATCTTAACACAACACACTGTAACTTCCTCTGAAGTGAACCACCCAAGGTTAAGCCCTCTCAGTCCTTTTCTCTCTTAAAGGAGCCTTACTGCTGCAGCAGTCACTAAATACATTACATCTAGCTTTTTTGAACATACTGATAGTGATTTTCTGTTAGTTTCAGCAGAGCCAGTGGCCCCACAAACAGTCTTCATCTACTCAGCAACGTTTCAGCCATAGAAAAAAAATAAAAGGTAAGCAAAATACCGAAATACGAATTGTTTGCCATGTCACACACTATTATCTGACTAATAGCTGTTATTTGCAGCTCAGTTATGTGCTGGACATGGGACGGCTTGGAAACTGTTGTGAAAGAAGGGCCCATATCTCTCATACAGTCGTGGTCAGAATTGTTGGCACCTTTGGTAAATATGATCAAAGGTGGCTGTGAAAATAAATCTGCATTGTTAATCCTTTTGATCTTTTATTTAAAAAAAAAATTCACAAAAATCTAATCTTTCATTGAACTAAAAAAGAGGGGAAAATCGTTATGAAATACATGTTTTTTCCTCAAATACATGTTGGACACAATTATTGGCACCCCTAGAAATTCTTATGAGTAAAATATCTCTGAAGTATATTTCCATTCATATTTACAATATTGAGCACACCAGGGTGATTATGAACATGAAATTATCCAGCCATGGCTTCCTGTTTCACAGGATTTTAAATATGAGGGAAAACAAAAGCTAAATCCCTTAAATCCTCATCCATCACAATGAGAAAAACCAAAGAATATAGTTCTGATGTGCAGAAAAATATAACTGACCTTCACAAAATAGAAAGTGGCTGTAAGAAAAGAGCTAGAGCAGTGAAAATCCACTTTTCCACCATCAGGATGATAATTAAGAGGTTCCAATCAACTAAAGATGTTACAAATCTGCCTGGAAGAGGACGTGTGTCTATATCGTCCTAATGCACGCTGAGGAGGAGAGTTTGAGTGGCCAAAGACTCTCCAAGGATCACAGCTGGAGAATTGCAGAGATTAGTTGAGTCTCGGGGTAAGAAAATTATCAAACAGCCCCTACATCACCACGTTGTTTGGGAGGGGTTCAAGAAATGGCACTGGCTTATGGTCAGATGAAACTGGGCAAAAAAAAAAAAAAAAAAAGCTTTTTGGCAGCAAATACTCAGGATGAGTTTTGTGAACACAGGAATTAAAAAACAAAAACAAAAAAAAAGTACCCCATGCGTACAATGAAATATACTGCTGTATTTTTAATGTTGTGGGCCTATATTTCTGCTGGAAGTCCTGGACATCTTGTTCAGATACATGGCATCATGGATTCTATCAAATACCAACAGATTTAAAAAAAAATAATAAAAATGTGATGGACAATAATCCAAAAAACAAACCTCAAAACAACATAAAAATGGGTCACTGAGCACAAAACCAAGCTTCTGCCATGGCCGTCCCAGTCCTCTGACCTGAACCCTGTAGAAAATGAGTGAGGTGAACTGAAGAGAAGAAGCACCGTCATGGAGCTGTGAATCTGAGGGGTCTGGAGAGATTCTGGATGCAGGAATAGTTTCTGATCTCTTGTCAGGTGTTCTCCAAATTTATCAGGCATTATAGGAGAGACTCAGAGCTGTTATTTTGCCAAATGGAGTTTTCAAAAGTATTGAATAAAAGGGTACCATTAATTGTGGGCAACGTGTATTAGAGCAAAACATTATTTCATTATGAGATTACCCTCCATTTTAATTTCTTATTAATGAAAGGTTAGATTTTTTAGAATTTTTTAAATTATTATAATCAATAGGATTAACAATGCAGATTTATTTTCACAGGTTTCTTTGTTCATATTTACCAAGGGTACCAACAATTCTGACCTCAAGCGTACATGAAGAATTCTGGAGCATTGGGTTGCTAAGAAACATGGATTCTGGAAACATGGAAACTAGAAACATGGACTTGGAAAAGAAATGTTGGTGTTTGTTGGTTTGCTTGTTTCTAGCAGTTTGGGAATGCCTGCATTAAAACGGATTTGCACTTGAATCCGGCAGACAGATTACAGAGGACTTCAGTGGAAAGGTTGATATGGAGCGTTTTTGGGAGGCACTTTCAATGGAAAGGAGTTGTAACAAGTAATGCAGGCCAAGATCAACAACAAAAATACGTTACTCCTTTATTAGTTACGGCAAACAAAGAAACAGCGACATTTTTACGTTTACATTTTTTCTTTATGATGCACTGTTGGCAATGTACTATAATGGTAATATAATGCATTGTTTGCATTCATTACATTCATGCATTGTTGGCATGCTCTAAAATTGATGAATAGCTAGTGTTCTGTTAAACTGCAAAAGACAGATTCTTGTAGAAGAAACTAGTGAGCACTTTAAATTTACTGATTTATTTATTTTTCATTTTATGTTAAGTTAATGAGTTTCATTGATAGTTATTTGGTTACATTTGAAATGTTGAAATTAAGTTATTATCAGTGTTATTTTATAAGTTACAGAGCCCAATGGTTCTTGAGGTCTAAATGTAGTTTAAAAAATGTAATAAAGACTGTTGTCTGTGGTATACTTTTACTGCAAATCAACAAAAGCTGCAGCAAAATCAGTCAGTTTAGGACGCAAAAAACAGACAAAAGTCCCGCGAAATCCTGGAGGGACTGATACATGTCTGTCAGAAGATGCCAATTCATCAATATAAAATGTCCACAAGCCACACAAAATCCCACAACCAACCACCTCACACACACACAATTCTCTCTCTCAACAGAACATAAAGGTTAAAACACTACACCTAGGCACCAATGTATATAATTGCTTGTACATTTTGAGAAAAATAGTTATGTCAATGGACATTAAAAATGATTATAGCTCATTTATATTTTAATAATGTCAGTTCAGCTGAATGTAGAGAGGAGACCCTGAGAGTCAGTGTATGTATGTTTTCAGTGGAAGAGGTGAAGACAAGAGCAACTATATTAAGGATACAATTTACTAAGCTTCTCAAACCCAAACCTTAGAGGCAGTGGGGAAAAGGGCTCACAAAGAAACAGAGTTGGGTATTGAGAAACTTTTTTAGTTTCTCAAAAAACATGTTGCTCAACACCCCACTGAGACCAGCTTCAGCATGCAGTATTATGGACAGGCATGACATGAGATTGTGTCTTAAATAAGTACTGGAGATGGCTTAATAATGTATCCACCTTTTCCCTACACCCCATGATATTTTGCGTGAATTATGGGGTTAACCTCTGTTAAACTGTAATAAAACTACAAAAATAAATCTTTAAAAAATAATTCACAAATTACTTTCAGCAGACCTCGAAAAAAAAAAACGGTGTTACGTTTTACTGGAATACAGAGAGAAAATAATCTGGAACACCGTGAACTCAGTAGAGCTTGACACATATTCTTGTGATACTAATGTCATATTAAAATACTAATTTTATTTTAATGATGGCTAAAAATAAAGCACAAAGGAAACATATGTCTCATTTAGTTGTCACTATGGATTATTTGTAGTGCTACCTTATTATGTAAGATTGCTTGTTTCACTTCTTTTGAATGGAAGTTCCCCAAACTAGAAAGGCAACCCATAATTTAAAATGTAATAGGCATGTTCATAAAAAGGTGGATAATTATTAAGACAAATCTATGTATCATTTGTTCAGTCATTTTTTGATTGGGATGTTAGTACAACTTTAGTACCTGGGTGTTCATTCTGCAGGCTGTAAAATGTCAAAAATTACAAGCTGTCCTGTATTTGTGTCTATCTCTGTGATCAATCTCTGTGAATACACAATATAACAGTAAATGTAAACACTCAAATATTTACACCTATTATACATATATAATAAAGATACTAAAACACCACAGTTGATACAGCATCTACAAAGTATATAAATATGTCAATAATCGCTACTTAAAACCTGTGATAGCCACATGTCTTTTCCCTGTGAAAAGGGATTTGTTGGTAATTTGCCAGTTGAAGAGGTGCTCAGTTTCTTCATCGGTCCGTACAAGATAAACATGCTGCTCTTTTTGCATCAATCCACTAATCTCAGGAGACAATAAAAAAATAACTTACAGCTTAACGTTTAAATTCTTACACTGAGGGCGCATCACTTCTGGTCACCATGTTTACACCGTCCTCAAGGCTCCTCCCTCCCACGGGAAATGAGTTGTGGGCAATATTAGCCGTTAGAGTGTGCATCAATCTGCACTTCGAATTCTAACCAGAAGTAGTAGACCTTCTGGGAATCTTTGGCATACTCATTTCAACATACTATGTTTTGAGACATACTAATTCTGTTTTTGAATACTATTTAGGATGGATGGTATCAAAATTGCAATGCAGCAATTGTTTGTGAACACTAGGCCTAGATGTGATGTGCTTAAAAGACATTCCATCAATTTTCTACTTACGTACACAAAAATTACTTTACCTCTAGAAAGCTCCGTCGTAGTAGTCTGTTTGTGTGCGTGATGGACACGTACACCAGCTTATATGCCCTCTGGTTCTTTCACGGGCTAAGGTGTAAAATAGTAAAAAAAAAAATAATATTTATTTTTTAAAATAATAGAAGAACTACATTTATGCCATTAGACCTTGTGTTATGTTACCTTGGCCTGGACCTTGCCTGGGCCCCCCGCGCTGGGCAGATTTGGGGTAACGGGGGTGCTTATGGGGGTCAGCGGGGGAGCTGGCTCCAAGGGGGGGGTATTTTGCCCCCTCTGATGCTTTCCTCCCCATCCCTAAGGCTTCTCACTCTCCCGGCTCCATCACACCAACACACAGGTAGGGTTTTGAGGGTGCGGGTGCGTCAAAAACTATGGGATGCGGGGGAGGTGGTACTCCTCTGTCTCTGCGTGGCCGCCTGCATCTCAATCACACATTACAGCTTAGACATTCTCATTACTTACTGTCACATGACACATACATACTTATAGGGCCTTGGGGTGGGGCACACTGAATGGCATCCGGAGGGCGGTCTGTTCATTCAGCCTTCCCTCTGGTGCCAGTGCCCACTTCTCAATTTTAAGTTGCACATAGACATTGAGGGCTCTAGGAGGGGACGAGCTGACACAAGTTTGTGGAGGGTGCCCCTCCCTGTTTCAAAGCACCCCTGTTTTAAAGCACCTTAGAACAACACACACCAACACTACATTTGAGGGCGGGTGAGGTGAAGCATGGGGTCTTTTTTCTCTCACCCCTGTTCTCTGTTCTCTCTGTCCGGGGCTGGGGGCTGTGAGGATGAGCTGGCCGCAGTCGGGGTCTGGGCTGGTGGTCTTCTCTGCTGCTGCGGGGACCCAGGTAGTCTTCCTGTCCCCACGCCGGGAGCGAAGGGAGTTCAGCTCCGGGACTGGCGCTGATTACCCTCTCTGGGGTGGTGGTGCCTGGATCCAGGAGTATGGTGTGCGTATGGGGGAGTGTAGTGTGGGTACTGTGTCCATTTTTGTGTCTACATGTGGGGCGAGGGTGTGAATATTCGTTTGCGTGCATGAGGGTGGGAACGTATGCTTGTGTATATGTGGTAACTTGTTCATCTACGTCTATGTGTCAGGTCGGGCCTTAGACTCCACCTCACTCATCATCTCAGTCGGACCCCCACCCCATTACCATGCCCTGCCGGTGGAGGATGCCGCCGGTGCGCGTTAGTGGTTTCTACGCGCCGGGGCAGGATGCTCGGGTGTGCGCTGGCTCCTCTCGGCGGTCGCTTGGCCGGGCCTGGCCCTGCTGGCTTTGCTGGGCCCCGGTTGGGGGGTGGGGGGCCCTTGGATCTCCGGGCCCAGGGGCCGGTCTGCCCTGGTGTGGTCGGCTGCCGGCGGAGCCTGCGGGCTTGCCGCCACGGCACCCTGGGGCGTCTACACTGTGGCTGTCGGAGGACCCACCTTCGGGCTCTCCTCTGCCCTTTTCTGGGTGGGGGCCGCGGTTGTCCCTGCGGTGGTTCTCCTGGGGGTCCCGTGCCCTGGGGGCCTCCGGATGTTTGGGGCCCAGGTCTTTTCCGTGCCTGCTTCATGCATTGCGGGATGGGGCTGTTGTTCCCCACACACACACTATTATACATTTACATGGAGGAACCTTATGAACACAACCGCGCTCACACACACAGGTGTACACTCAAGCATTCACATTGGTGTAAAAACAGGTGCTCACAGACACACATTGTCTTGATCTGCTGTTGCTTCAAAACTTATTTTGTAATATTAGTTATGCGTGCTGCTCAATAACATTTAACATTTAGAATTTATTGTGATTCATACAGATGTTGGTTGTTGCTGCAGTTTCTCTGATGTTGTGTCTTCTGTGTTGTTTTCTCTTTTGTCAGCAGGTATCAAAGCAAATTGTCTGTTTTTTTTTTTTTTTTTTTTTTAATTTTATTTTATTTTATTTTTTATTTTTCCTATCTCTCTCCCCCTTCTCTGTTGACTTTCTCCACAATTTTTTTGTTTTGTTTTCTAATTCCTTTTTTTTTATTTTTTTTATTTATTTATTTTTTTTTTTTTTTTATTATTAATATTATTATTATTTTTGTTATTATCATTATAATTTTTTTTGTTTGTTTGTTTGTTTTTTTTGTTTTTTTTTTCTTCTTTCTCTCTCTTGTTTTCTCTGTCCCCTGGTCTTGTCTGTCATAGTATGGTTAAATAAAAGGGTATATAAAATTACATTAATTAATGAATTAATGTAAAAAATAAATAAATAAATATCTAAAAAAATAAATAAAAAAAAATAAAAAAAAGACAGGCTTTGAATGATGATAGCATAGCTACACATACGTACTGTCATGTGTTATCTGTGTTACTGACAGGCCGGGAAAAAAAAAAAAAAAAAAAGAAAAAAAAAAAAGAAAACTTGCAGATCCAAGATTGGTCGTAACCCACCACTTTTCTTGAGCACAATGAAGCAAGGGCTGTAAAACCCCGACTTCGTACCGGCTGGAGGAACTGGCTCTATCACGTCCTTCGCCAGCAGGACCGCGATTTCCACACGCAATACATGGGCATCAACAGCCTTGACTGATGTGAACCGGATGCTCCTGAATTTTGGGGGACGCCAGGTGAACTGAATCGCGTAGCTGAGTTAGATGGTCAACAGGAGCCACCGAGACGGACTGGGGAGTGCTAGCCAGGCTCCGAGAGACCGTGCCAGTCGAACCAACGGAGCCACCGACGTACACGCGATGGGGCAGCATGGTGGAACACAGGAAGCCGGCCCGGGGCCTGTGACAACCCGGCCTGTGATGGCAGAGTGCGGAGTCTGGGTGTGAAGTGTAACACTCACCTGACTCCTCCTTGTACGGGAAAAAACACAGGGGCCCTGCCTGAGGCTTGTGACAGCCCAGGATGTGACGACGTGAAGCGGGGACTCGAGTGTTACAGTCCTTACCTGGTTCCACGAATGGGCAGGAGGGGTGCTCTTAGGCAACCTACTGCTGCCCGCTGGCGAAAGAGGAGGAGGGAAGTGATCCCGTGATGCACAGTCCACCACCCAGAGACTGAGGAAACTTCTCTTTTATAGAAGTTTTGGGTACCGCTGGCTTCTGGGTCAGCGGCGGAACAAAACCAAAACCAAACAAAGGATTCTCCACCCAGCCCTCCTCCGTGGGGAGGGAGTGGTACGGTCACCATCTCCCAATGAGCAGTCTCCTCCATCTCCGGGTTGCCCGTCTCAGTGCCTCTTGCCCTTACGCTTGCCGCCGGGTTTACCGGGGGCCTGGACGGGCTGGGCGTACTGCCTGTGACCAGCTCCACGATGCTGCCTGGTGGAAGGCTGCAGTGGCTGTGTGGGATTGGGGGCGGCCGCAAGGGGCACCCACTGCGATGAACAAGCTGAGGGGCTACAGCCAGGGTGGAAGCAGCAGGTTTGCTCCAGTGCATGATGTGTTTAATCACCTCAGTCTGCTTCTGTTGGGCAAAGATCTCGACAGTGTCTCTGAAAAGTCTGGTCTGCGACACAGGAGCATTCAGGAACTGTACCTTCTCATACTCCTTCATGTCGGCTAGACACAGCCAGAGATGGCACTCCTGGACCACTAGCATGGACATCGCATGACCCAGAGACTGTGCAGTCACCTTCGTCGCTCAAAAGGCGAGGTCCGTCGCAGCACGCAATTCGTGAAGAGGGCAGAGGAGCTACAAGATTTGTTTCAAGCAGTAAAAGGTGCCTTCCACGATCTTGTGAGCTCCTAATGCACCTCTGGGAAGAATGGCACCGGAGGGGGGCGGTGAGAACCAGCACGACCCCCACCAAGAAACCATTCGTCCAGCCTCGAAGGATCGGGACGCGGTGGAGGATTTCACACGAGCCCGACATTCTCGGTGGACCGGGAAAGCATAGCCGTCATCTCTGGGTCTGGCTAGGACAACGCTACCACACCCGAAGGGGGCAACGCAGCTGGGTCGTCATCCCCGGAGAGAGAGAGGGCTCGCCCTCAGATGCAGCAATTGACATCTGGTCATCAGAGGGGGGCGCAGAAGGATACGTGCGGTATACTCTGTTCTGCAGAGGGCCCAGCACGCTCCGTTGGCAACTTCACCGACTGCGGAGTGCCTGAGAGGTGAGGAACTCCTTTTGGGGAAGCCCTCACCGTAATTCTCAAATCACCTCTGACTCCACCGGACGCAGCACCGCCCCGGGTACCGGGACGAACGCTGGATCGCGGCAGAGGCAGAGGGACTCAACCATGTTTGACAACTCCGAGATGGTCATATCCCCACAAGAAGAACATGCACCATCCACGAAAGGTTCCTCAGCGTGTAGAATGCCCAGACACATGAGGCAGCGATCGTGACCATCCTGAGGGGCCAGGAAATAACCACACCCAGAAACGCACGGGTGATAAGACATCTTTAAAAAGACGCGATCACCCGTGTTACTCTTTTAGAGATTGCTCTTTTAGTGCTGAAACACACAGGGGAGCTGGCCACCGCACATACCTGGTGTGACTGTCTGCATGAAGACAATCTTTTTTTTTTCTCATGAGACCGTGACCACCGCTGCTGTGCCGTAACGCCCGCACTCGTTCTCTGCAATCACTCAGAGGGAAGAGCAGTAGTGATGGACCGAAGCGAAAAGATGGATTAATGCGGTGCACCTGCTGCCTCTCATACCCACGCTGCAGGGTGTATCAGCAAGATGCGAATGCTGCATGCCAATGCCCATTGGCTCGTTTAGTTACTCTTGAAGTGGATTGGTTTCTCTGTCGAGATCCCAATTTCGTCGGTGTAGTCAGTCAACAGTCAAATTGGCATTTCAAGGACCAGTTTATGGCAGGGCCCTTCTCTAACTGCTGGTGTGGAGGGAGATGTTCCCCACTGTGATTGGAGCTTGGTGGAGGAACATAAACAAATGTTCAAAACCATCAGATAAGTTGCCAAGACAACTGCCAGACACCTCTAGCAGGGCAGGAAGGGAGACCTTCTGCACCCACGACCACCTAAGAGGGGACATCTCATTGGACTATGGGTTGACCCTCACCATCACACCAAATCCTAAAGTTTAGGAAATGACTGCCATAAAAATTCCAACAGATCTCTGGATGCAACAGCAGTGGCTGAAACAAAGATAGGCCACAAAGATCTATCGAAATCCATTCACACCCGTTAAATGGACGCAAACTGCAAGGGATTCACTTCATCCTCAGATGAAGTACAGTTTATGTTGATGGCCATTGACTGGTGACAGAATAGTTCACGGAAGCAGGCCTATTAACATATTGTGGTATGAATAAGTGATAGTTCAACAGTTTTCTATCATGTTTGGACTCTTTTTGCTCCTCATGATGCTGATAACAGTTTGAAAGAGGTTTGGTAAAGAAATATTGAAGTGTTAAAGAGACTGTTTAACTTTGTACTCCACTGTATGCGAATGAGTTCCACACTAGGGCGGGCCACACCATGGCCACCTCGGACACAAGTGGCCAGTTACATTCATGAAATGGAGAGGCACCAGAATCCAGTCTCCACCTCATCAGAAAGAGATAAAGGCACCTTCCCTTCAGTTGCAAAGGACCCAGCAGTGACGGACGCCGTCTGACTCTTGCCGCTCCGAAAGTAGTGCAGCCCAGTCTGCAAAGGACCTCCGCAGTGGCAGACACTGCCTGAAACCCACGGCTCCTCAACGACGCAGCCAGGCTGCCAAGGACCCCGTGAAGACCCATCTGACCCAGCTGCCCGGTCCATGCTCTAAGGACCCCCTGTGGCACAACAGAAGTTCAGCATCCTCCAGGTCAGCGCATCGATGGCTACCGGAACGCAACTCTGTGCCCTCCCCACTGCACGCAATCTGCATCACCAGTGGAAGACGCCCCTACCGCCATACTGATCACCTGCCTGTGGAACATAATTATAAACTTACCAAACCTCTTTCCTAAAGACCTTGGCTTAGTTTATACCTGCAGCCCATGCTTTTCTAACCTGTTTAGATAACATTTACTTGGGGTCAGCATTACAAATAGTGGCTATATTATTATTTCTTCATAGACAAATAAGCAGTTATTTATCGTTAATTCCACCGGAGCCATTAAGTGGTTCCCATAAGCAACATTACCATAGAAATCTCTTCCATTGCTACATTCAGCTCGACAGCATTGCATTCTGCCATTCTGTGTTCACTCCGTTTATTTGTCTCTACAATTTATTTGGTATCTTCCTTCATATTTAGTTGTCTATTATTATCTATTAGCAGTGCATATTAATTTATTGGTATCATTACTAGTTGTTGTATTTACTGTTCCATATCTATTGTCGATAAATTTCATTAATCTTATTACAATTGTCTTCTTTGTGTTGATGATCCAAGGCTCTACAAGCTACCTAAACCACCAGTCTTTCAGATAAATCAGTTGACCAGCTCCCTCCAGTGTATGAAATTCAAATTGTTAACCAGCTTGTGGGAAACGCATCCACATTGCCAAATTAACAGTCTTTGACTGGTGCACTAAACTAAGTGAGGTGGGAATTGGTCATCTGATATACTCATAACCGCACCTTGAGTGATGTGTGATCCAAAAATCACAGCGTCTTAGGTGACGTGAGTCTCACATACTACATTGGTCACCGACGGGACTCGGAGTAAGCGACTGAAAGGGAACTATAGTTAAGCCATGGTAATCATGCACAAATTAACCATGGATTTACTACACTAACCATAGTTTATACAAGGGGTGTCAAACTCAGTTCCTGGAGGGCCACAGCCCAGCAGAGTTTTGTTCCAACCCTGCTCCAACACACAAACCATGTAGTTTTCAAATAAGCCTGGATCAGGTGTGTTTAATTAGGGTTGCATCTAAACTCTGCAGGGCCCTCCAGGAACTTAGTTTGACACCCCTGATTTATACCCATGGTATTTGTACAAATGTTGTTCTACAAATGGTAATCAATACACCAAAAAATAAATAAATAAATCATCATGGTTACTTTTTATTTTGTTGAGGTTATTTTGTTGTGGTCTGTGCTACTTGCATACTTCTTTATTTGTTTGTGTTGTGAGCATGGTTTTGTATTTGGTTGTGTTGTGAGTATTTGCAGCACATGTGCTGTCAAACTAATGAAGATGTTTTCTTAATTTTCTGGTGCTATTTCTATTTGCATGTGTTTTTCTGAAGTTGCAGCGCATTGAGCTCTTCGGCCACCGTACAGCAGAGCTGGGCAGATTAGTTACAAAGTGTAATCTGTTACTGATTCCAAATTACATAACAAAAATTGTAGATCATAACATAATCCATTAGATTACACATTTTAAGTAAACTTTTAGACTTTTTAGGTTTACTTTTAGATTACTTTTGACCTAACTCACTTATCACATTGATTTAAATATGATAAGCGCGTACCATATTGATATAAAAATACAAAGAGAAAGAAAATATATTCCATTTGTTGTAATTAACAACATGAAGTGCATTAAACATTAAATTACGTCAAGGTTTCCCAAACTGGGGTTCATGAAAGAACTGCAGGGGGTTTATGAGTTTAATGAAAAGCTAATAATGAATTAAATAATAAAAATGTTAAATTAAAATAAATCATGTTAAAATAAAAAAATAAAACACTAAAAAAAAAAAAACTAAAATTTCTTTAAATGCATGTCATGTGACCATAACCAATGAGAACCATGAATGTTCAAATGTGATAATTATTAAAATATTTATTTTAAAATCTCAGGGGTACTTCGAGTAAATATATTAGGTGGAAGAAAATCAGATAACAAAAAAAAGTTTGTGAATTTGTGCATTTTAATCTGTTTGAAAGACAAAATCCTTCCAAAGACATTGAAATAGATGGTTTAATAACCCACAGAGTGATAATTCAAATAAAAATTAATGTGTTCATCAGTAGTTGATGTAATGTTCAAACACTTCTTAAACCTGAATTGATTTTTGTAAATCCAGCTGTCAAATGCTGCGTAGTCACCTGACTAATGACCGATCTCTGTGTGAATGTATATAAGCGGAAGGCTATTTTAGAAAGGAAAACTTAAAGGTGTCATATAATGCCATTTTTGTACAAGTTAATATGATTCTTTAGGGTCTAAATGAAAAGTTTGTAATATACTTTAATTAAAAATTCTC
>JAFVLL020036496.1:0-12778 GCA_021397915.2 Tor tambroides | reverse complement strand
CTACTCTAAAATATATCCAAGTTTCATTTCTATAGTATTGTCCCTTGAGAAGATATACTAAAATGGTTGCTGAAATGTGAAGGGTGTACTCACTTTTGTGAGATACTGTATATAGTTGTACAAACCTCTAGCGTATTATACTTTGATCTCATCAAGCATTATTTGTGCTACATGAAAAAAACAAACAAATACAGCTTCTGGAGGAAAGTTGTGCTAGTACTTTTCTAAAAATGTGTTTGATTTACTTTGAATCAATTTTTCACTATGAAATTGGTAGTATGTTTAACAAATAATTACAAAGAAATTGCTAGTGACATTAAATAAAACAGAAATAGCATTTTCTTGTAAAACTTGCGGCAAAAATAGTTTCTTTTACAACTTTGAAAAATAATTCTTTACAGTGTAGATGCAAATTAGATGCAGAAATTAAGTCTAGGACACGGGGGAATTTTTTGTTCTCACATTAAATACGATTTAGCCTGCAAAATTTTGCAGAGCAACTTTACATATGAATGAATTGAAATAAGATAAAAATAAAAGCAAAATAAATTGATTAAAATCAAATAAAAATGACTGGAGTATGTCTTAGAACAAAATTCTACTTTAGTCTTTCTGCTTCAAAATTGTGTTAAATTCATTTTATGTGTGTTAATCACTAGCAATTTTTTAATGAAAATTGTTTCTACACAATTTTTTCCCCCAATGTAGTTTATACTACGAGAAACGGATGATTAATTTAATCTGAAAAAATGGAAATGACATTTGACTATCAATTTCAATCTCTTTTACATATATAAACATTTAACGTATTTAAATGTAGAAGGTAACAATTACATACAGATTTTTTTTAAACCATTCCACATCTGGAAAAGTGTACTATGCTAGAAAGTAGCAGAATACTGCTATCGAAAAGGCTAAAGTTCAAAAAAAGACAATTATGTGTCTTATGGTCGACTGCAGCAGACCAGAGCCCATAAATCCTGCTGAATTCTCTTGAGAAAAGGGAAAAATTCAGTGGCGTCCTCCTACATTGTATCGAGCTCTTTATTGTCTGCCAGTATGTGCACTGAAAGTCCTTCTGAAAAGATCCAAGTCTATCAATGCATTTCTCTCTTTGCATTCTTCCACAGGCTGATTCCTGGGGACGGCTGCAGTGAACTTAATTGAGAGCCTCAAAGAAAGCCTGTCCATGTTGTCTTGTATTCTTTACGCCGGTGCGCGAGCCAAGAACTTTCCGTCCAAAGCAGTCGGCGTCGAGCAATGGGGATAAAAGTGCAATCAGTCACAGCGAAGAATATGCGGTGTGTGTGTGTGTGTGTGTGTGTGTGTCACTCTTGTCTGACTTGATGATTTACAGTCGCTGGCCTTGAGGGAGCTTGTCTTCAGGGTTTTCAGAGGCAGGTTTTGTATGGCATAGAGCTGACATACAGTGTTTAATGCTCTGTTTCAATCTAAAACATACTCAAAGCTCCTTCCCCATTAAAGTTAAAAAATATATTTTTAATAACTAGACTGAACACTTTTTTTGTTGCTTCCATGAATGCGTCTGGATTGTTGGATAGCTGTGAGTTACACTGTTAAACAATGTGTTTCGCACATTGGACATCAGCTTTCTGTTTTATTTCACTAATTACAGTATGTTATTGACATCATGTTATCTTACAATGTCCTTATATATATATATATATATATATATATATATATATACACTGCTAAACATTAATATAAATATTTTGAAAATATAAAATAAATATCTATACTGAATATAAATATTGCATAACCTATTAAGAAAAATAGTTTATTTTATACTATATATATTATACATGTTTTATGTATTCTATATAGGGATGCACCGCTACCACTTTTTCCAGAACGAGGCCTTTTATTTTTGGTACTTGCCGATACAAAGTACCGATACCTGTATTTTCATCGCAAATGGATTTTTAAAAAATACTGGGTAAGAAACCAAAACAATATGCATAATATTAGTTGGCTTAGTTCATTTAGTAAATAAAAATTTCCTTCACACTTCTTTATGTCCATTAAAATGTATTCTACAAGCTTTTGTTATTTACAAAAATGTGGACTTGTAACCCGAAGGTCGTGGGTTCGAATCTCAGGTCCGGCAGGGATTGTGGGTGGGGGGAGTGAATAACCAGCACTCTCTCCACCCTCAATACCACGACTGAGGTGAGACCCTTGAGCAAGGCACCGAACCCCCAACTGCTCCCTGGGCGCCGCAGCATTGGCTGCCCACTGCTCCGGGTGTATGTTCACTACTGTGTGCATGCACTTGGATGGGTTAAATGCAGAGGACAAATTCCGAGTATGGTTCACCGTACTTGGCCACACACCACTTCCCCTTTCCCCTTAAATATTATTAAATGTTAAAAAGTTTAGAATAACTTTTTTTATTTGAATAAATAAATCAAACGTAATTTATTGCTGTAATACAAAGCTGAATTTTCAGCATCATTACTCCATTTTTCAGTGTCACATGATCCTTCAGAAATCCTTCTAATATGCTGATTTGCCACTGAAGAATCATTTCATGTCAATGTTGAAAACATCTGTGCTGCTTAATATTTCTGTGGAAACTGTTACATTTTTTCAGGATTCTTTGATGAATATTTTATTTGAATTTTATTATTGGCGTTTATTTGAAATAGACATATTTTGTAACACTGTAAATGTCTTTACTGTCACTTTTGATTAATTTAATGCATCCTTGCTGAATAAATGTATTAAAAAGTACTAAAATTAGGATAAAAAAAAATATATCTTACATCTATATCCAATCTGCTTATAAAAGCATAAATGTGACCCTGGACCACAAAACCAGTCATAAGTGTCAATTTTTCAAAATTGAGATTTATACATTATCTGAAAGCTGAATAAAATATCTTTCCATTGATAGGATAGGACAATATTTGGTCAAGATACAACTATTTGAAAGGATATATCTGGAATCTCAGGGTGCAAAAAAAAAAAAAGAAAAGAAAAAAAAACTATTGAGAACATTGCCTTTAAAGTTGTCCAAATGAAGTTCTTAGCAATGCATATTTACAAAATATCTTCATGGAACACGATCTTTACTTAATATCCTGATGATTTTTGGCATAAAAGAAAAATCAATGATTTTGACCCATACAATGTATTTTTGGCTATTGCTACAAATATACCCATGCTACTTAAAACTGGTTTTGTGGTCCAAGGTCACAAATGATAAAATAAATATGGCTGTCCAAAGAGAAGCTGTGGTGTACTTCTTGCCAATGATAGCATAACACAACACAACATGAGTGTGAAATATAAGATTCTTACCTCTCTTCCCTAATGCATTTACAAACACAGAAGCAGTAGAGAGAAAGAGAGAAAAATATATGAGACAGACAAATAGGTTTTCTGAAAACGCAGTCCACACTGTATAAGCCAATGTTTTACTGCTTGCTTTCAATGTACAAATAGCGAGTGTGAACATGATTTCACTAATGTAGATCTGAGCGCACCACGCACACACACCTTGATGTTTCCTTAGTGACAGCATGTGGAACATTTGTCTTGTTAGGCACAAGCGTTTTGGCATCATTGTCTCTGTCGTCTGCGACAGCTGTTGGAAGCTTGAGGGCTAAAAATAGCCCGGTTCCTCCGAGCAGATGTCTACATTCACATTTTTATTTAGTGAAATGATCACATCTCTGTCAAGGAAGCCTGAACACCTAGGATTGATCAGATTCCTTCGATCTTTTATTTTTGGAATGTTGACGTGAGAGCGTTAGCGGGCGCTGGCCCTGTGCAGATGGGCCGTGGGCGTTGTTTTCCTGCACCGCTACTATGAGCTGGCATTGGACGGGTAAGCTGTCACTCGCTAACAGCTGTTATGGCAACGTGGCGAAGTAAATGGACAGCAAGACGGTAAATGATCACGAGTCTGCTCTGAAATGATCATGCAATACCTTCTGGAGCAACATGCAACGCCAAAAGGCCTGATGATAAACAAAGATTGATTCTCTGTCTACGTGACTGAAGGCTTCTTTGAACATATGTTGTAAAGAGATCGATGGCGAATTCACCATTTTGCTGGTGCGTTGGATATTGAATATGAGATACAAGGAAGAAAAAGCATTGAGACAAAGTCATAATGAAGGCTTTCTCAGCAGGAAATAGTTTGGAATGAGACAACGTGCCACTGGTCGGTCTTTAAGAAGCAGTAACAAGTCTTTATGAAGAGATGTTCTGTGGGTTTTACCTCAGAGTGATGCTCGTCGTTCTGTTGTAACACTTCCATACACAGCTCTCCAAGTCTGATCATGTCCTCCAGCCTTTTCTCGGGAGACGCCTGACTGCTGTCTGCTGAAATACAGACATCACAATACTCACACGAGATGTTAACCACTCCAAACCTGTTTATAAGTTAAGATCTAAATGCAATGTATCAAAAAGGCTCAAGAACAAGGATTTTTTTCAGCTATACGCTCAAAAAATGATTGTGACAATAAACTCGCTTAAAACTTCCCTGGATTTACCTTGCTGTCAGTTAAGACAATTGCACATTTCAAGTTGATGATATTTCACATTTTGAGACAGCATGTACACTTAATTATGTTTATTTGTGATATTATTGGCAGTACTTTTTGTGTGAATATTTATGGATTAAAAACTTGTGTGTGTATATATATATATATATATATATATATATATATATATATATATGTATATAATTGAAAGGAATAGTTTGTAATATATTTAAAAACGTAATTTATTCCTGTGATGTGGAATAAATGTCATAATATTTTAAATATATATTATAATATAACATTTTTAATTAAAATGTATTCATTTAAATGAGTTAAACTTTGGAAAAACATTTATTATATTCTTTGATGAATATAAAGTTCAAAAGAACAGCATTTTTTTGAAATACAACTCTTTTGTACATTATATATTTTTTGCTGTCACTTTTAATATATTTATTGCATGCTGACTGAATAAAAGTATTCATTTCTTTTGAACATTAGTGTATGTTTTTGTGCTGGAGCCACTGAAAACACTGGCAGGTGTTCTGGATTTTCATATCTGAACTGCAGCAGTCCTTACTGTTGAGCCCTGAAAAGTATTCAGTGAGAAACCTTCGATCTGGGCGTATTCGGTCAGCTGGGAGTAATTGATGAGCGCAGCTTTTTCCAGGCACTTCTGAACTATCGTACGCATCTCCTCAGGTGGGACTGGCGTGGTGATGTCTTTCATCAAAACCTAAAAAATGACTTCCTTATTCCACTTTCAGTTTCACAAGCTGGTACACACAAGACATGGATATAAGATGCAAAGCATGCACAGTTAATTGGCAGACACTCACCCTTTCCAGAAGAGAGAGCGTGGCTTTAAGAGCCCCCTCCGGTCGCCCAAAGGGGAAACAGTACCTACGGGAGAGAAGACAAAGGTAAAACTGGAGTAGTAATTAACTGACAGCTTACAAAGAAAGAACACTGAGCACAAGCTGAAAGAGTCAGTCACAGACTGCTGTTTCTCAGCTATCATGGGACAATAATTACATCTAGAGATGTTTTCCAAAGCCTGTTGAGGAGGGACAGGTGTCAGCGTGCGTACGGACAATGCCAAGCGGGATGAATGAAGGCCAAAGGGAAGAGCTTCTCATGGAGGCCTCACACCACAGGTGTGAAAGTGCCCCCTGAACGGCCCTCAACATGTTTTTTTTTTGTGCATGTGGGGCAAGAGGCACACTTACCAAGTGACTCAACAAGCTCTAATAGGCTTGGGTTGGGCACCGCGTTTAATCCCCGGCACGCCCCGCACTGGCCTTATCCATTTGCATAATCCAAGATGTTCGTAGCTTTTGTTTGAGAGGTTTTAACTGGTTATTAGGTGTCGCTGCAACCGCAAAACTAAAACCCTCTTTACTAGTGTTTCCAGTGCTCTACAGGAGGGCGAGCGTGAGGTCGGTTCAAAACGAGGACCCATGAGGAGAGGGTGTGGTAAACGAGTAAACGGTACACTGAGATGTTATACAACGGTTATCAACTGGTTTGGCTTCAAGAACCAGTTATTACATTGTTATTACATCGTAATTACAAGATTGATGGTTTAAAACAATGTTTAGAGGAATAATTCACCCACAAACGAACATCTGCTGAAAATGTACTCACACTCAGGCCATCCAAGTAGTAGATGAGATTGACTGTTCATCAAAGCAGATTTGGGGAAATTTAACAATATGGGCCAGTTTTACTAACAGCTTGCGCCAGAGCAAACGTCTTTTGGCGTTAAAACAGTACTGTCAGAATTTACTAAAGACGCGCAATGACGAATTAGCTCTGAAAAGGCGTGGACACAGTTATTTTTGCGCCAGACCTCATTGAATATGCATTTGTAGGAGTTTCCCTTTCAGATGCAAAATGTATGGGAGGAGAGTATTCAAATGAATCACGCAACGAGGTTTACTAATGTTTGCGCTTGTCAAATTACTGGTATTTGCGCCCAAAAAAAGTGTGTCTTAAACTATTTTGCACTTGAAATGGCTCCAATTATTGTTGCTAGAGGAGGCACGGCAGAGAACAGAGAGCGTGTGGTAGAAGGGAGAGGATTTTTTCCACACGTATTAATTTATTTGGAATGCCAGAAGAACACATTATCCGAACATATCGTTTGCCAAGCCATGTTATTTTTAATTTGCTTCAGGAAATAAAAGACGACTTGGAACCCTCAACTAGGAGTCACGCAATACCAGGTCTATCAAAACTTCTTGCAACCCTTCATTTTTTGGCCTCCAGTTCCTTTCAGTGTACAGTGGCTTCTTTATTTCTTTATTCTTTATTTGTGACTATGCTAATTCGCGCTGCGCTTGGTATTGTGTTGGTCGATATGTAAGTGAGATGTTGCATCTTTGTTCTTTAATTTGCATGTTGTTATTAAATCACCTGCAGAAATTTCCACGCCCATTGGTGCTGTTTTGGAATTGCACTCTCGCGCTAATTTGCCCTGTTTAGTAAAACTGGCCCTATATCACTTGCTCACCAATGGATCCTCTGCAGTGAGTGGGTGCCATCAGAATGTCCAAACAGCTGATAAAAACATCACAATAACCCACAAGTAATTTCACACCACTCCAGTCTATCAATTTACACCTAGTAAAGTGAAAGGCTGCGTGTTTGTAAGAAACAAATCTATTGTTAAGACTTTAACTTTAAACCAATGATTCTGACCAAAATACTAGTCCATAATCCATAATAATGCTTCCTCCAGTGATAAAGTCCATCTCCTGTTGTTTTCTCACATCAAAATCCACCAACATATTTGTTTTGGCTTGTAAACGGTGCTTGATCTGTGCATATTTCTCTCCCGATTCAGATGGGATGACTTTTTCACTGGAGAAAACAATGTTATGGATAGAGTACTCATATTTTAGCCAGATACAGCAGTCTGAAGTAAAAATGTCTTGATGGTCTTGATGATATGATGGTCTTCTTTATTATAAACATGCAGCTTTTCACTTCATAAGATGCTAGTTGATGGACTGGAGTGGTGTGGATTACTTGTGGATTATTGTGATGTTTTTATCAGCTGTTTTGACTCTCATTCTGACGGCACCCATTCACTGCAGAGGATCCATTGGTGAGCAAGTGATGTAATGCTACATTTCTCCAAATCTGTTCCCATGAAGAAACAAACTCACCTACATCTTGGATGGTCCAAGGGTAAATGAGTTTTCAGCAAAGTTTCATTTTTGGGTGAACTATTCCTCTAATATTAAATAACACTATAAAATAGACTGCAGTAACACTACTGAATGAGAACTTGAACTGAATTAAGCTAGATAATGACAACATTCTGTCAAGAAGCTGCTTGATTATATATTTGATTATATAGTTAGCTATTATTTGTATTTTTGAATTGTTTTTTCCCCCCCATTGTAATTCCTCTATTTCAGGACAGAAGAGGATGTGGGAGTTTGTTTTACCTGAAATGTGTAATCTGCTTCTCCAGTAAAGTCAGCAGTCTGCTCCTGATCTCCTCAAACTCCTCCTTCTCCTGTTCTGTCACTGTGCCCATGCCGTCTGGTCTGCCAAAACAACAAAACATTCAATGTTCTGCTTAATTCTTTACAACACCTGTTCATTAATTCCAACTGCCCTTGAATCCTGTGCTTCAACCTCATAATCAAAAGATTTCTCACAGATAATTGTCAAGTTTCACAAATATTCCAGCAGGACTGAACAATGCTTTGACTCACATTGAAGAGTTTCACAATCCAAAACCCTTATATAAAAGAATATCAAAATTAATGTATCCTTTGTGAATCACATTAAGGTAATGCAAGATGCGAAGCAATTGGAAATATGTTAAAATTCAAATTCAACAAATTATTCAAATAAAGTACTATTTTATATATTTTTTATTCATATTTAAATGACTGTACACACACACACACACACACATACACACATATATATATATATATATATATATATATAAATAAATAAATATAAATTCATAATAAATAAAAATGAAAAAATTTGAAACTTTAAGAAACTTTATTTGAATAATATCTAATCTCTTAAATATTATTTTATTCACTAAAACTTGATTGATTAATTTTAAAGATATAAGATTATCAAGCTGTTTATTCAAAATAAAATAGACTTAAAAGTTATTTAACAACTAATTAAGTAAAATAGCATAGCATTGAATAAAATTTTAACAAATCAAATAATGTTGAAAATTGAATATTGACTTTTTAATTTTGAGTCAACTTATTTCTAATCTAATCTAACTTTCTAATCTAATAAACATTTTCTCTGAATGTTTTTTATTTTGAATAAAACTACAATTTGCTATCTCTTTTTTCATTAGTTTGAATAAAGTTAAAGATATAATAATATAATAAATAATATAGAGAAATTATTCAACAAATAATAAATAAATAGAATCAAATAATATTGAATACAATTTAAAAAATAAAATAATGCTGAAAATTTTATTTAATTGACTTTTTCAATCTAATAATCTTCTAAATGTTATATTTGTTTTATTTTTATTTTATCTATCTATCTATCTATCTGAAATCAAATGGTCACAGATTTAAACTAAAAGCTTCTCTCAATACTGCGTAACTACAACAATCAAATGTAGCCAGCATATGTTCGAGCCCTAAGCTTTGCACAATTGCACTTTAAGAGCTAAAGTAATCATTCTAAAGTTCGTTTTTAACCGTCGACAATGGGCAGTTTAGTTAAAAGCCATTGTGCCTCGCTATCCAAACCCTGCACACTTTCTGAATGGCACAGCTCAGCGCTGTAGAGAGGGCTTTCCATACACGCAGAGGTAAAGGCAACTTGTAAACCTGTCTGTTCTTCAAATCCCTCTCTCCATTAAATGAAATCCGCCTTTTCTTTTTGACAAGGGCCAGCTAATCCTGAGAGAACACAAAGAGGGGGTGTGAAGAGCGGCAGAAGACGTGTATGTATGTGCGAGCAGGGGGGAGAGAGAGAGAGAGAGAGAGAGAGAGAGAGAGAGAGAGAGATCAGCGCCTGCAAATGAAAAGAAAAAAATCTCATTTTTGCATTATGGTAAAGGCTAAGGACTGTATAAACTCAACATCGACCCTTTAATCTCGGTGTCTTTGTCTGCCGTTCTGTGTAGGCTCATTAGTTCTGAAGGAAGGCCTCTTAGTTTAACTGCTTCTAACAAGAGGCCTGGGAATTGAACTGTTAGCACGAGGGAGAATCGCTCTATAGCATCCAGTCCATCCTCGTTTGTGGCTCCTAGTACATTGGCAAACCTACGACTAGCAAAGCCTTACGACTTTAGTCAGTAATTAAGTCTCTCACATCCTCCCATTGACTTGACTAATGCTAAACGAATCCTTCAAACTTGAAACACATCCAATTCTACCTAACGTAACACTGCATTATTAATGGTGTCTGCTAAGGAAGGCATCGCTTTTGCTATCATTATTCAGGGATTTACAGTTAAGACGGCCTGCTGGCAAGGGGCCCGTGTGAAAGAGTTTGGGGCCAGTTGATGGAACGTCACTGTATGTTACATTTGTTGATCATGTGCATGTGGTTTTATGCCTTTAAAAACAAACATTTGGTTCTTGGTGACATTTAGTTGTAAATTCTGCTTGTAAAATATTTGGCTAACATAGATGAAGTTCTGTCGAAACTACACGAATGACAATGAAAATTGAAGAAATTATAATGAAAAGAAATTATAATACCTGTACATTTCCAACTATTCTTAAAAAGCAAATAGTACAGAAAACTATTGGATGACAAAATTAATGTTAATTTACAAATAAAAATTATATATATATATATATATATATATATATATATAAATAACCATATCATTATAATATTATATTGCAACTTATGTGAAAACTAACATTTGATTAAATAGCATTTAAACATATAATAAATAACATAAAATGTATTAAAATATAATAACATTATAAATAAAATAAGAATAAGAATAAAAAACTACTATAATATAATATTATACTAAAATAAACATGAAATGATAAATTTAAAAATAACATTTAAAAATATTTTAATATATATTTTATATATTTTACAATTTTAAAATTTAAAATATAAAAATAAGTATTAAACTTAAAATCAATTATTTTATTTTATAATATTGTTTGTAAATTAAACTATTATATATAAACAAAAAGTATAATAAATACATGTGTGATTTAAAAAGTAATAAATAATAATAAATAGTAGAAATATTAAAATAAACTTCAAAAGAAATGTAAAAATGTAAAAAACAAAAGTAAATATAAACATTTATAAATTAGTAAACAAAAACTTGAAATACTTAAAGTACCCCTATTATGGGTTATGAAAGGTTCATATTTTGGTTTTGGGAGTCCCCAACAACAGGTTGACATGCAATGTCAAAAAACACTTTTGTTGTCTTATAATATGCATTTATTTTTACCTTTTTTGCTCAAGGATTCGCTCAGCGATTCATTTTTCCAAACCCCTCCTTTGCATGACGCTAATTTGCGGTGATTGGTCCGATTGGTCGATTTCATTTCCATTTCATCATGCCTGTAATACCTGATACAGCAGCATTTGTGTCACAGTGCTGCTTTGTCTACGGCCGTTACCGGTGAAACGGCTATTTTTACCGCTCCAAAAGCGGCACCTAGTGGAGAAGAATGAATTTGTATTTTCATTGACCAACGCGAAAAATCAAGTTGTCCCAGGTCTGCGCGCGCAACAAGTGGGCAGGCAATATGCTAATATTTCATGTTGACGTCAACATGAAACGGCTTGGAATTCGTTTAAAAACGACTCGTTTCAATGATTCAGAGTCGACTCTTTTGAGAGACAATAACTTTATACACAGTGCACTTTCAGATTTAAAACTTTGCAGATCCTGCAATATATATATATATATATATATATATATAAAACATGTTAACAAATAAAAAAAATGACTTGGGCCAGTAAGCAACTACCTAGATTTCAGATGGGCAAACACCACATTTCCTTCAGAAAATGTAAAAATGTAATTATGCTTGTTATTCACATTGTTTCACTATGTTGCTTTGGTATGAACACGTCTGCAAAACCATAAACACAATGCAAAACCTGTCAAACAGTAAGTACACAATCCCAACAAGCTCCAAGATACTTCAATTCAAAGTGGAGGAACTCAAATGTGCAGAAAAATCTCGCGAAGTGTGGTTCCCTCCGCCTCATGCAGTGCTAGCCCGCTGGGAGAGGGTGCAGTGTGGCGGCCTGCTGGGGGTCCGACTTATTGTTTGCGCCTGATGAAGCGAGCATGTTTAAGACGAGTGAAACGTTGACCCATCCGAGGCCAGTCAACGGGGGTTAAACAGCGGCGGGAGTCTCTGGAAAGTCTGGCCGTGCCGAACTGTCCAGGAAGATGGTTGTGAGGTTCAAAGCTGTTTGCAAGGGCTTTTCTCTATGACAGATGGGGTTGGTGTGTATCTGATCATATCAAGACCTCACGGACGAGACAGAAGTGACAATCCAAAGGTGCCGCTCTGGATATATGTCATGTTTACAGTGAGTAAGTGAGTGTGCAGACTGGTAAATACTCTTGTCACACTGGGCAGCCAAGCATGATGGACAGGCGAGAGCGGGGCTGGAGCAAGACTGACAGGTGAGAAAGAGGTTAGATTGTGATTACTGTCACTCGCTGTCAGTCCGTCCTGGCCAGTTCATCTCACACATGAAGCTGCACCTGTCCGTTTCCTCTCGCAGACTTGCTTCTCAGTCTCAAGCCTCGTCGAGCTCAGGGTGCATCTGTCAGTCAAACACAGGCGACGCTGACTGAAATGTGCCACGAGGATGTCTGCACTGACAAGCATGTCTGAAAGAAGTCTCTGTTCACACACCCTTCACCATTTGTGGTCATACCATTGTCACCTTCAACATAACTCTGAATGCTGGGAAGACATTTACAGAGCACAACAGCTGTTTTCTTGTAGTAACATTTTTTAAATACATTTCTCCAAATTATATTGGTTAAGATAATATATGTTAAAAATAATAATGTCAGTTTATTAGTCAAACTTTTCAACCCATAATTCTGAAAATCAAAAACCAATCAGAAAAGCAGCTATTACTATAGAAACGGCAAAAAAGTTAGTGTTTACATATACATATTTTTATAATATTATAATATTTTTTCATTTTATATATATAATGTATATACACACATATATACATATACATGTATATGTATATACATACATACACACACATATATATATATA
>JAFVLL020036492.1:0-64344 GCA_021397915.2 Tor tambroides | reverse complement strand
ACTTTACATTGTAGCAAAGTGTCATTTCTTCAGTGCTGTCACATGAAAAGATATAATAAAATATTTACAAAAATGTGAGGGGTGTACTCACTTCTAGTAATACTGTAATTCTGCAAGTGACACAACGGCATGCGTTTTGTGTCTCAAAAATCCAAGGAAAAAATGCTAAATAACTGCAGTTAAAGGGACAAAAATATATACATTACTAAGGCTATTAACCCATCATTGGCAGGTGTGGCAAAACGTTAATTTTTGGACCAGTAGGTGCAAAACGTGCAATTACATTCTCTTCACTTTCAACAGACTGAACATGAAGGAGACTTCTTTTGAGGAATCCTATGTTGTGTTTTCCCCAAGGTGGTGCTGAGGGGTCCTGACAAAGACGATAATTATCCTGACTTTTACAAAGCAAAGCAGTTATCCAAAATGTCAGAAACATGCCTGTCTCTTCCCACTGTTGACATTCCTCAAAGGAATCCGTACCTCTTAGGAATAGAAAAAAAGGAGGAAAATGCGCCTGTGGGCTCGTGTGGAAACACCGTCCCATGTTGGAGGAAGTTTGAAGTGAATACCTACCGCCGGGCCACTGGGTCCTCTCTCGCCCTTCTCGCAAGCACACTTCGGGGACAAAGGACACTAAATATAGAGAAAAGAGTGTAAATGGAAAAGTCGGATTTTGTTTTTGTTTTGTGTGCCAATAAGGCAGAGATGGGGAAAATATTCACATCAGTGAATCATCTTTCAAATCAGTTCATTCGTTTGCTAATCTGAACGAACTGGTTCACTAAAGTGAATCAGCCTTTCTAACTCTACATAGTACAAAGTTTGGGAGGATAGTTAGCTATTCCTCAACACTGCAGTAATGCGTATTACCATAAAAGACTTGAAATATTATTTACTTACCCCATCGTTTGCGAGCTGAGCCTGTGTAGAGATGTAACAACAAGAAAATTAGATTCTGTCCAAATTTTAGCTGCTATATTATAATTGCTCTTTGGCATGCCTTTCATTTGTGCGGTTTGGGTAAACAGTATGAACAGTTAATTTCAGGCCATACGTTATACAAATCTCCCAGAGCAACAAATGTGATTAAAGGAAACAGGATCATTTAACATGCCTAGTCCTGCTATACATTTGAATTATATCAAAGTGTTTCAGCACAAATGAGAAAAATGAAATCTGCTTTAAATAACATATCAGTATAACAGCAGGAATGATAACAACGAGAATATAAACCCAGATGCATGTCAGAAAAGCCACAACAGGATTTGTTTACTCTAATTATAGCAAATGAAGTGTGGAAAGGCTAATCGTTAGGTGTCAGGGGACCCAAATCGACCCACACCAGAAGAGATTTGACCAGATTAAAATGCCCTGTGCCACAAATTAATGGCCAGAAAATATACCTTTCTATTGAGTCATCTCTGGGTGCATGCCATATTGTACAGTGCAACACCATCATCAACTAATGCAACCCCTATTCCAAGAGAATAACTCTTTTGAAATGGTTCTTTGATTCTTAGCAAATCAAAAGCTTACAGCACAACCAATAACTAGCGCAACAAATGACTCTCATCCGAATGAATTCACTGGATCTTTCATCAAGTAACCATCGCATTCAGTGATGGAATATAATAATCCTAATGATAATGTAAAGGAAGATAAAACTAACAGAAACAGTAGACTATAGAACAATTCGTTAATTTTAGAATTTGAAAAACTGAGTCATGAGTGTGAATTTGAATTGAATTGAATTGGCCACATCCTTGAACTGGAACTTTGATTGGAATGAACAGACCGACTAGACCGATTCACGATGACTCTTTTGAACCGGTTCTTTTTAGTGAATCAAAAAACAAACAGCGCAAGCAATAACCAGAGCAATAAACAAACAAACAAACAAACAAAAAACAACTCACATGAGTCAGTCCTTTAAACGAATCATTAAAAAAGATTCAGCAGTTAGCTACCATTTGAATCAGTCAAACTTATATTATTAATTGGCTGTGTGAAAATGTATCATGTTAGACTAAATAATTTTGTAATCTATCAATGGACAATAAAACTAAAATACGCATAAATCAAGTCAAATCCTGGAACTGAAATGAAAGCTTGTGAACTTAAATCTGGAAATCTATACAGACACCTAAACATGTAAAAAGAGCTCTACTATATAGTTGGCTACTTCTCTGCTGGAGAAGTGTTAGTAGCTTATAACTTTTACTCTTGAACAAGCCCAGACAACGACTTTTTGCATTTCTTGCACTCATTTTAGGGGGAAAGAAAATCAGTGGAACTCAGTGGAATGGATTTAAACATGCTAAAAAGTAATAAATGAAGCTGAATATACTCTCATTGGTAGCTGAGGCCAAAATAATGAACACACAAATACTAAGTTGCTGGAATGAGTAGAATTTGAGCAGTTGTGTGGAAATATGTGGAGAATTTTGTGTGGGCCTGTCTATACATACAGTATAAGGACAGAATGAGTGATTGGCGAAACCATATTTACAATCTGAATCATGACTTTTTCCATGACATTCGTGTCCTGTAGATTATAGAGGAATTTGGTGGCTGGCGTACTGGCCAGCAGTCTCAGGTTTGCAGTATTGGCAGGTTCATTGGCGCTTCGGGTGATGCCAATTGTGAAGACCTTTACGCCCTGGTTCTTTGCATCAGCCATAGCAGAGAAGATATCAGGGTTTCTGGGATGAAAGGAGCCATCTGTGAGAAGCAGGGCGATCTTGATGCTTTCTGGGCTCGATTCTTCCACAAATATCTTGGTCATGTTGGTGATGGCGTAGGTGGTGTAAGTGCCATGGCCAATGTAGGCCATCGGTGCGATGCTGCTCTTGAAGTTCTCCTTTCCTTTCCACTGTTTGAGGGTCTGCTCGATAATGACGTGGCTGCTGTACTGAAGCAGGGCCGCTCTCCAGCTGAGTTTGCGACCTGTGTCCAAGCGAATGCTCTGGAGGCCTTCTACAATGTGCATAGTGAACTTTTTCTCCTGCTGGTGGTTGTCTTTGGCCGTCTCAGAGCTGTCCAGCAGGAAGGCCAACTCTAGACTGCAGTCCTCATCCAAGATGGCTGATGCCACCCCAAAAGAAAAAAAGGGAAACTGCAGTGTTAAGAAATTCAACTACTATACAGTTGTGCAAATTCAGAATTTAAGTTTCAGAATTTACTCCTTCTTATTTTGATTGGCTAGACAGGAATTTACTGAGTTACTGAAGAAATTCAACACAGTCAAACAACAAAGGAAATTCATTAGTCCACCATATGTTTTGTGACAAAACATAAATACATGATTCATTTTGACTAATTATTCATTTATTCCTTGATATTTAGAATATGATTCAGCACATTTCTCTGTACTAAGTTTAAAATTGTCATTAATTAACGCAGCTATCAAAACCACCAAATGGCCAACACTTTGTTTTCAAATAAAAAAATAAAAATAAAAATTGATGTATAATATAATCAAAATTGATATATATAAATATATAATGTTTTGTAAAATATTGAGTAAGTTATATATGTTACATATTGAGTGAGTGAGATATATAATATTTCATAATATACTGAGTAAATTTGAGCATTGTGGGAAATTGTGTTTTTGTAAAATGAAAGTCAATTAATTATATATTTAAAAAAATAAAATATAATAGTCAATAATAAAATAATGTGTGTTTCCGGAAATACCTAATGTGTTGTGTGTAAGATAACATTCATAATGCATATTAAGAAAAAATAAATATTTTCTAAAATATTTAATAAGTACATATGTATATATATATATATATATATATATATAATTACATAAATATACATATTAGATATATTGAGTAAATTGGATAAATGATAACATTCCGTAAAATAAATAAATTAGATCATTGTTTGTAATGAACTGATCTCTAAAATAAAAGTTAATTTATTGAAAAAATAGAATACATAAATGTATATTAAAAATACTGACAGCAAAACATTAAATTAAAGCAAAAATAATTACAAACAACCAAAAAGTTGACTGACAGCAGCAATATGCATTTCTTTACACGTCATTCCATTTTTCATACTTCATTAAATTCAAATTCAAATTCACTAATCCTCTAAGTCTCCAAATGATCCTTTTTGGACTCATGAAGCAATGCAATCTGTCATCTGATCTTACTTTCAACACAGCAGCTCATCAGTCTTCATGTCACCAGTGACAAGACATGGCCTACCGGGTCTTATACAAATATGAATAAATCATGCTCATGTTAGGAGAACTGAATGCCTCAGGGCTCCAAAATCACTACATCCAGACACATCCTCCTCCTAGACGGTCTTTAAATATGCTGCTAGTATGCCTAGTATGTCCTGACATTGCATATTTCAGGGCATAAAACTAGCTTTATGTTTCTTAGACATCATGAGATGCACTGATGGTGACCCATGAGTTTATAGCTCATACACAGTAAGAAGAGTAACAATTATCCTCATTAGGTGTCAAGAACAACCACATTTATGGTTTAAAGTCAACATGAAATGAATTTGCAACCCATTTTAGCTTCATAATATGACGCATCTGAGTTAAACAGGATATTCAGTGAGAAAACATGTAGGACAAGACTAGCAATTGATTGGATCATGAAAGTTGAGTAAAGAAGGTTTTAAAAATAAAAAATGCCCACAACAGACCATCTATTAATTTATTTACTCTACTAACACAACGCATGCCTACTGCCACACACTAACAAAGAGACACCTCACCTTGACCGTCATGTTTCTGCAGAACGCCTGCCGTCTGTCCTCTAGTCTTAATTCTTGTTGGCCCGGTTTTTTCCTCATAGAAATCTTGAGCCCAAACCCTCAGCAAACCAAAACACAACAGAGACCAGCTCAACGTGTGAGCCATGACTGCCACTCCTGCAAAAATCATAATATATTAGTATATTATTAGAAACTTGAAAAGAACATGTCCAGATCACAATTTACCCCAAAAACAAAAGACAAAAATAAGATTTTGCATGAAAAGAATTAGTGTGATTTTCTTTACTTTAATCCATTACAAAACCATTTATAAAAATACAAATTTTAAAAATTGAATCAGTGCTTAAACGTCACGAAAATAATGTCACATGCAATTCAAAAAGATATTTTTTTCCTCATTTTCTGTATGCAAAACACATTTTCTTTCTCTGCAAGATCACATTTCATGCCAAAACCAAGGACGAAAATTAGACATTTTATTTTGCATGAAGAGAAGCTTATTTTAAGGCTATTGTTTATATATAAAATGGCAATAAGAAATTTGGAAAATGTCCTCAAAATATTATATAATAATTTTCATTAGTGTGAAATCAAAATATGGAAAAAAGGATTTACAGCACATGAAAGTATTTGTTGCATTATTTTAATGTGATTTCCTGTAGTTTATTACATTAGAAAACATTTATAATAATGCAAATGTAAAAAATTGTAAAGAAAGCATGCTTAAATGACACAAAAATAATGTCACATGCAATACAAAAAGATCATTTATTCTCATTTTATTTATGCAAAACACATTTTCTTATTTTCTTTGTGAATTAGTGCATTTCTTCTCAAACATGAATCAATAAACCATTAACAATTTCCAAGAGCATATGAAATCTCTAATTCACACTGGTATTATTTTTATACAAACCTACTTGTCATGTACTGTACATTATGGTAGTATATTACCTTCCATATAGACTTTATTACCCGACTAAAAATGCAAAGCTCAAAGACAGTAATAAAAGAAATGCTCATATTTTTATTAGATGTTGAAAAGTGACTCACCTTTGCCAGCAAAAGCGAGCAGCGCAGGTGTGCAGCTCAGCGTTCCTCAGGTGACGTGTGAGCGAGTGAAGTGCACTTCTGCCTGAGTCAACAGAAGTAGACGGCGTCCACAGGCTGTGTCTGCCACTGTCACAGCCCATTTCCCTCCCACTTTTAAGGGGAGGAGGACCCACTAAACTCTTTAGTAGTACTGCATGTCTCCCCTCAAGACTGCAGAGAGAGTGAACCTAAAGCATACTGCAGTAAGCACTATAGATGTGTTTCATGTTCCTTTTCCAATTTAAAAAATCCACACAAGATATTTAGGCCTAAATGTAAGATTTATGTATTTGAATCGCACATAAAATTTCCTTCCATTTGGACTACACAGTTTTAACATAATATAAACTTAATGTGGTGCATACAGTACTTGTAAGGCATACATAAATTAAACAGGTAAAGGTTCTAAAAAACTGAAAGTGTTTTAAATACTCAGTAACCAGGTTTATATATTTATCATCAATGAATTCAATTTGTTTAATTAATTGAGAATTGCTTATTCCACTGCTTTTAAGCATTTTTGAACTGAATATGTAATTGTTTTCACAGTTAACAGATTTATGCTGATTCTAAGCGATATGAATGAATGCACTTTGAAAATATGAATAAAATCAAAGATGTAAATAGTTAATAAAATACGGCATGATTTTTTAACTGTTTAATTTGACTGACAAATATGCATTACATTAAGTTTATTAAAACAGTGTAACCCAAATGGATTGACATTTTATATGCAATTTAAATATATAAATCTTAAATTTAAGCCTAAATATCATATTCCGATCATTAAAGGCATAACTGATCCACATAGGAAATGTTCATCCAAATCAGTTTTTCACGAAACTGAACTGCTGAACTTCAAACAAAAAGCTATATATGATTTCAGAAGACATGCAATATAGTACACGAATCTAAATATTGATTACTTTTATGACTTTTTAGACCTGAATAGTTCATCACAAACTGTCATTGTGAATTTGAAAAGATATGTGGATGTACAGATACTGACAGAACTATTCTGCTGATCTACTACTCCTGGTTTTGGGCTTTTATGCCACAAGACAGGCTTAAGATATATGCGACCAGGCTTACAAAGGGGAATATGGGTGGAGTTAGTTTTACAAGTCTTTAGTCTTTCTTCAGACATTCCACAAGATGCTACAGTGGTTGTCATGGTGATCAGAGGGCCTGACCATATCTAGTCTTTTCTTTAGCATTGTCCCGTCCCTCAATCCTGGTCATCAGGGTGTTGCACTGGCCTAAAATATGAGCACAATTTGAAGCCGTTCTGAAAGAAATATTGAGGTGTTTCCACAAAAATCTGGTACCGTTCATAAATTTGAGGTCAATAGGGTTTTTAAAGAAGTCCCTTTTGCTCAGCAAGGCAGCATTTATTTGATTAAAAATACAGTAAAAACAGTAATATTATAAAATATCATTACAATTTAAAATAGATGTTTTCTATTTGGATATATTTTCAAATGTAATTTATTCCTGTGATGCAAAGCTGTATTTTTAGTGTCATTGCTTCAGTCTTCAGTGTCACGTGATCCTTCAGAAATCATTCTAATATGCTGATTTGCTGCTCATGAAACATTATATAATCAATTTTGAAAACAGCTGTGCCGCATAATATTTTTGTGTAAACGGTAATGCATTTTCTTCAGGATTCTTTGATGAATAGGAAATTCAAAAGAACATCATTTATTTGAAATAGTATCTTTTGTATCATTATAAATGTCTTTACTGTCACTTTTAATCAATTTAATGTGTCTTTACTGGATAAAATTTAAGGAATAAAAGTGTTTCTTTCAAAAAAATGCATGGCCTCATGCACTATTTGATAGAAGACTAACAAAACAGAAACAGATGTTCACTAAACAGTCACACATATTATTAATAATAATGAGAATGAACCATTTTTCCACTTTACGGAGAGAGCTGTACATTTTATAAAATAGCACAAACAGAAAAATAGCAGTATGGCAACAAAAAAGAGAGGAAAAGAGGAATGTTTGCACACAGTTTATATATTATGTGGGACATTTTTATCACTTTCGGTGGCATTTCGGCCCCGAGTCCCGGTTGGTTTCTGACCCGGGTGTGAGTGTATGTGACCTGTGACCCGAGTGCAAGTATGATACAAGTGTTTGCATGTCCAGAAACTGAGGCTTTTTTCTTCAGCTGTGCTGTGGGTGACAGGGATTTCAGTTTCAGACTCCGCAGGCTATGACTGACACTCTGGAATGCTTTGTTTGTGCAACAGCACATTTTACCCCCTCAATACCATCTATTATGAACCATAAATATAGTACAAAAATGTGAATGTATAGGAATAATAAATCTGAAATGAAATCTGTTTAATATCTCAACAGTAACGAGATTAAATGGAAAGCAGAAGTTTATTTCTCCTAGGAAAAAGACCCCTTTAATCTAGCCATTGTTCTTTTTTTGTTGTTGTTTTTACAGTTTTTAGTCAGTTTTTGTCTTAGAAAAAAAGGTAATGTTCTCATAATGTTTGCAAAATTCTAAAATATAATGTTTCCTTAATGTTTACATAATTAAGAAAAAAATGATTGTTTGTTTGTTTTTAATTTAAGACTGGACGTTTTGAATGTTAAGAGAACATTCAGAAAAAAAGTTATTATAACTTAACGAGAACTTTAGCAAAACGTTCGCTGCATGGGTAAATTGATGAAAACATGCAAAATTAAATTAAATTGTTCTACACTTTACATTAATTTAATCATGCATCATCATTTAAAGTGCCCTTATTGTGGATTTTTGAAAATGACCTTTTATGAAGTGTGTAACACAGCTCTAAGTGAATGAAAACATCCTACAAAGTTTTAATCTGAAAGTGCACCGTGTATAAAGTTATTGTCTCTCAAAAGTAAGAGTCGACTCTGAATCATTGAAACGAGTCGTTTTTAAAACGAATGAAAATGCAAATTCATTCTTTGCCACTAGGTGCCGCCTTTGGAGCGGTAAAAATGAGAAGCGTCTCGCTGCAGCCTACAAGATCCAGGGGGCGTGGTTGGATCTAGATCCAACTCCTCCCACCTTACATATACCTAACCCTACCCATCTCCACCCCCTGATCCCTAAACCCACCCCATCTCCACCCCCTGATCCCTAAACCCACCCCATCTCCACCCCTAAACCTACCCATCTCCACCCCCTGATCCCTAAACCCACCCCATCTCCACCCCTAAACCTACCCATCTCCACCCCTAGATGTGGATCCAACCATGCCCCCTGGATGTTGTGGACTGCAGCGAGCCCTACTTGGTAAAAATAGCTGTTTACACTGGTAACGCTGTACACAAAGTACACAAAGCAGCACTGCACTCACATACACATATGCTTTATCAGGCATTACAGGCAAGATGAAATGAAAATGAGACCAATCGACCAATCACCGCAGATTAGCGTCACGCAAAGGAGGGGTTTAGAAAAATGAATCTTTGAGCGAATCCTTTGGAAGTCCTTGAGCAAATAAGGTAAAAATAAATGCATATTATAAGACAATGAAAGTGTTTTTGACCTTGCATGGATGTCAACCTGTTGTTGGGGACTCCCAAAACCAAAATATGAACCTTTCATTACCCATAATAGGGGCACTTTAACAGAAACTGAAGCAACATTATAATGAGTAAATAGAATTCTATTCTATGGTAATAGAAAGTTGTACAATTTTGTGCTTTTGTTATTCATCATCTGTGTTTAGAGCACAAGTGAATTTGAGATTATTTGATTTGATTATCATCATGTGCATTTTTGTCATTATCTATCATTGATGACAAATCTTCCTTGACAAATATTTTTGACTGTTTATATGTATTTATTTATTTTAGAGGAAAACCTGTGCTCAGATTTGCAAAGAAACTAAAATCTGTAACGAAAAGTCCAAAATCATAATATGAAGTAAAATATTTCTCACAGTTTTCAAGACCAAAAATTGACTCATTTGTGTCTATTTGTATTTAAAATGTTAGAAGAAACAATGAGATGAAATTAAACAACAGCTAAATATCCTGACCTAAAAAACAGAAAAATCTATTTTTACATTTACTAATAAAACAAATAAAAGGCCAAACAATCTTCTAAACCTAAAGGACTAAGGCAATCTTAATCATTTTTCTCTGAGGAATGACTAAATCAAGTAAAGGCATGCAGCAGCGCTCAGTAACCGCTCTGCTCTTTCCATAGTCTGAAATCCCAGCGACACACTGGAATGGCTGTTTAAGCGGCGTTTCTTTAATAATAAGCATCAAAGGTGAGGAAACGACCCAGCGATTGGTCAGGTGAGAGTCTGGTCGAAAGTGCAGCTGCTGGGGGCGTGGCCTCGGTTGTGGACGGAGCCAACATTTGTGGTGGGAGTTTACCAGAGATGCAAGTTCAGGCAACTGTTATTTTGAGAGGTGGTCCGCCATTATCACCTTTCATTTTGCAATTCAAGCTTCATTATCCAGTTTATTTTTCAATACGGAAGTAAGCTATTTAGTGTGAATGTGGAAGACTTCAGATTTATTAGCCACTAGACCTATAGGTAAATAACTAAGAATTTGCGCTACAAACCAGTGTTTTTATGATTACGATCATATATTAAGATGATATGATAAGAAATAGCAGTTTGCAATATCAAGCAACATAACGGACTATTTTGGTACAGCTAAAAAACTGCTAAATTTTTACCTTAAAAACATAGTGTATAGGTGTCTGTCACCATATTATGCACACCTTCATTAGGTCTCTAGTTTATGTTCTTTTTTTCCTGCACTGCATGATTATGTGTCAGTTCCTTGTTTACCCAATTAGTCTGCGTATTTTCCTACATTCACGTTATGTGGGAATTACTATAATTAGGAGTTTCCGACTAGCAAAAAGCGTCACATCTTGTCAAACTCCCAATCACAAGTTGGAAACTCGGAAATGGTGGCAGTTTGAACAATTAAAGGAAGTTATGTGGCAAGGATGCATTATGGAAAGAATTCTCTTATTCTCTCTAAAGCTTCAATTATTTGTATAAAAACATACAGTAATATTGTAAAATATTATTAGGAATCAGAACAAGAGTTTGTATTTTAATATATTTTAAAATGTATTCATTTCTGTGATACAAATCTGCATTTTTAGCAGCCAGTACTCCAGTCTTCAGTGTCACATGACCCTTCAGAAATCGTTCTAATATACTGATTTGCTACCCAAGAACCATTTATTATTACTATCAATCTAAAAGTTGTACTGCTTATGTACTTGAGCTGAGAGAATACTATGGCCTGACACCCAGAAACAAACCACTACAGATATAAAATTGACATGCAAAAAAAAAAATAATAATAATAATATATATATGTATATATTTGCACAAAATATTTGACTATTTGCACAGTATAAAAATATTATTGCAGATTTTATGTTATTTTATATTATTTGTGATACATTATTGTGACATTATTTTTTCATTTCTAAATCTCATGGTTTGGACATATGACAAAAGGGGGTCTAAAAAAGGCCCCATGACACCATAATCCATCCTTTTGCTGTGTTGGCAATGCTTTGGCATCAGACCATACTTGAATCATTTTAACAGTGAGACTTTTCTTTTGATTTTGCAGTAAAATGTGACCTGGACATTGCTGCTTAAAAAACTGAATTTGAAACTGAACTTAAAATCTCACAGATGATCTGATTACTGATTTCACAGTCTGGCCGAGCCAGAAAAGTACTCAAAACGTCTCTAAAACCAGCCTCAAGACTCGCAAACCAGCTTAGGCCGGTTTAAGATGGTTTAAGACCACAAACAATTACAAAAATAGTTGTACTTTTCATTTTGTTTTTATTTATGCTCGAAATGCTTTACATATCATCTAAAATAAATGATCTTAACAGTCAAGTCCTCTCTACATCAGTGTGTTTGGAAAGAGTTACAACATACAACATACAACACAGAGTCATTCACACCATTCCAGTGATTCCCATATAAGGCAATTCCCATATTCGCAGCACTTCTGAGGAAAAAGATTGTCATGGCAATGGTGTGATGAACCGCTGACCAGCTCAAATGCAATCAAAGTGCATGTGCACTGGTCAGTTGTGGCACGGACGCAAATTTGCCTCAACTCGATGAGATGCATGAAATGGTGACAGACTATGGCAACGTGCAATTACGAGAACACAGAGGAATCCAGCATTTTGACCGCAACCTCAAAGTCATTAAAAACTCACACAGATGATATAAGGACTAACATACCTAACCTTAAAGGTTAAAGATCTGAGCTAGTTCCTGGGTTCACAACCTAGAAGGACCATCGTTTCTGGAAAAGAAAAGGCTCTGCTACATGACTATCCTCAATTTAGGACTAAAATATTTCATCAGTAAATGCAATGAAAACATCTTTAACTAGTTAACTCAAGACTAACATGCTATCAGGTGTGAACATCTAGAAATCCATCCAGATGTTCTGTTCTATAAAACATATATACAAATGCAGACCAGATGACCACTATACAATTACGCTAACTACCTGTTATTTGCCCACAAATTAGTTCAGGAAAGACACTAAAATTACTACACTAAAAATTACAAAGAGCAAAACATCATTTTATGCCGAAGCTTGTTCATTTGTAAATGCAGAAGACATGCTGTTGTTACCTGGACAGAAACACAGTTTCATTCTGTTGTATCAGTGCATGGAGGAATACATGGTGAACCAATGCATGAGCTAAAGTGCTGGAAGGAAGTGGAACTAGAACTGGAAGGTGAGCGTTGCATTTCTACGTGCTATATGGCTTGAGAGCTTTTACCAACACAGTTGAATGGTTTTATCTTCTCAGGAACAAGGCTACATACAGAACAGTCCAATTTATTGCATATACGGATCAGCTTTAGAGCTGTCACGATGATTCAGTTTCGACTGGTCATACAAATAGTGGTGATGTGTATCAATTTAATCTGATTTTTAAACATTTTTCAGGTTTTTTAAATGCTTGGAATAATGCAAATGCCTTTGAACACAAAAAGAAGATATTTTGAAGAACGATGGAATCCAAAAACCAATGGAGCCTCTTCATTTTAATTGTATGGACAAAAAAGGGTGAGTAAATTATGACAGAATTTGATTTTTTAGGTGAACTATTCCTTTAAATTTGAACATTCTAATTAATCACAAGGTTTTTGCAGGTCTTAAAAAGACTTAATTTGTATTTCCACAAGTCCATTAAGTCCTTAAAAAGGTCTTAAATCTGAGCAGAAAGTCTTATTATTATTATATTATTATTAGAATTATAATGTCATGGCAATAAATTTTGCATGTTGCTTTGTTTTCCAATACAAATATCGAAATATTCTTAAATCCTGAAACGTAAATTGAAGATATAAAATCTTGTTTTCTGAAAAATTGAAGTTATTGAGTTCATGCTTAAAACATGAACAAACATCTGTCAGTGTGGAATGAAAACTTGTTTTCCCTTTGAATTATGTTGATTTTTCTCAGCCCACTGGCGGATATTTGTTCATTTTAATCATAAACTCACTTCATTTTGATTCATTTCTTATAAAACAAGACATGTAAGAAGTCATACTTCTTTGTATCTCAATTTAAGAATCTATATGATAATGGAGTAATGGAGATTGGTTGGAAGTTGTATTTTCAAACTCTGAAGTGTTGCTAATACAAGACATTTACATTCAGAGACCATATTGATTAAATGATTCCTTAAATTTTCTTGACTTTTTATAAAACCTGCAGAAACCCTGAATTATCTGAAGCATCATATGATATAATCATCTTGGTTGGAGAGAGCTAATAAAAGCAATTCAAAACCTAAATTAGTTAAAAAATTCCAATATTTGACTTGAATTTAAGGCTGACAATGATCAGAGATTTTTCAATTTATCATAATCAGGTGTTTTTCTAATAATCATGACAGAGCCTGTGACAGTCGACAGTAAACCACAGTGGAAGTATAAAAATGCTTTTTTTTTTATTTATAAAGGTCACAGTTTAGCCAACCTATTCAAGTAGGGCTCGCTGCAGTCCACAAGATCCAGGGGACGGGGTTGGATCCAAATCTAAGGGGTGGAGATTGGTAGGTTTAGGGGTAGAGATGGGGTGGGTTTAGGGATCAGGGGGTGGAGATGGGTAGGTTTAGGTATATGTAAAGTGGGAGGAGTTGGATCTGGATCCAACCACGCCCCCTGGATCTTGTAGGCTGCAGCGAGACGCTCCTCAACCTATTTGCAAACTAGCAAACTCACCTTTCCCCTACAGAAACATTTTAAACTGCCCCCTACTGATGGAAGACATTCTCTTAAGAAAAATCTCATTTCACCCTTGTCTTCTGGTTCATTACATAAAACCACTCCATGTGCGAAGAAAGTGAATGGTATTCGCTATATTATGGCTGATTTTGATGATCACATGGAATGGAATGGATGGCTCAGATGATCATGTGGCGAAGTTTGCAGTTTAACTCCTTCTCCTTTTCAAGCAGTTCACTGCTGTGCTTTTTAAATGCCTCAAACTCCTAGAATGTGATATGTAAAAACATTGATATGCCATTGAGACCAAAATGTCCAATATACATGCAGGTTTTCTTTTAACAGACCTTTTTCAACTCATTGCAGGTGCCCTCTGCTCTCTCTAAGGCATCCTGTAGTTCCTTCACTCTTAATTCACTGTTCACAGCTGCTGCTTCCTTTTCAAACCTGATTAAAAAAACACGAGAAAAACAAACTAATTGTGAATCTTTTGTCTGTTGTATTGGTTTAAAGCAAAGGAATAGTTCACGCAAATTTACCCTCATGTCATTCTGAACACGTATTATTTTCTTTCTACCTTTATGCCTAAAGGAGGCTGCCTTTATCATACTTTTATGGTACTTCCTTGAGCCTAACAGTGTTATTCATTATGTATTTTCCTCAGATGGAAAAAGAAGCATTCTGCCTAACATCAAATTTTATGTTTCATGGAAGGAAAAAAAAAAATTACAGGGCTGGAATGACTTGAAGCTGCATAAATAATAATGACAGTTTCACTTTTGGGGCAAACTGTGCCTTTAATAAGCATGCCATATATTATTAATACAAAAAGCCCAGTGTTTATGCAACTGTTTTGAGATTCATACCTGTTTTCTGCGTCTTGTCTGCCATTCTCAGATTCCTGCCTCTTCCTCTCCAGCTCCTGAATTTCAGCTTGCTTGTCCTGTAAAACATCGCAGTGAAATCAGTACAACTCCACCTGAAAATAAACAGCAATGTAAATGAAAATGAATGTGAAATCTAAAGTGACCAATTGTCCTCTATTCCCAGACGAGTCATGCCTTTTGTGTTCAGGTCCAGCATTTTGCTATTGTTTTCATACTTGCTGAAAGTAATGACTGAAACGTAGCTTGACCAATAGAGTTCAGGCATTGTACACAATCGACCAATCGTGGCATGCGAAAAGGTGGGATCTATACAGCAATGCAAATATGCATACATATAATGTATGAGGACTATAAAGAGCATGTCAATAGGCAAACAAAGCCAAAACCTGGGCATTTTAGGCAATTTAGAAATTAGGGCCATGATATGTCTGGGAAAAAGAGGACGTATAGTTATCCTAGTGAAATCTGAACATTTGTTTCATTGCTCACCAGTATAATTTTCCCACGCTGCAATGAGAGATCAATAAGCTCATCCTTTTCCTTAATGAGTTTCTCCAGTCTCTCTTGAGTGGCTGTCTCTCTCATTGATTCTTTTTCCTGAGTTTTTCTTAGTTTGAGATCCAGCTCTGTTGGAAAGAAGTGTGTGAGGTGTTTAATATTGTACCAGTAAAAACTGGACAACTACACAAATGTACACAAAAAGACTTTACCTTAATCTAGTTGCCAAGGCAAAATCTCAATTACAGTTAGTTTAGCTTTATGTACTAATACAACTAAAACTGAAATAAAAAAACGAATAAAATGCAAAAAACCCACAACTAAATTACTAACTAAATTACTCAACTAAATTGAATTTAAAATGGAAAATATCAAATAATAACTATAATAGTATCTCAGTAATACTAAAATAATATGGAACCCAACACAGTATCAAAAATGAATGATAAAATGATCAATTTAAACCAAAACACTGTAGAGTTTGATTGAATGTACATTCTTTGGCATCAACAACAAAATATTTCTCGTTTTCTCTCTGAAAAGAAGCTATTTACTATTTAAGAAGCCAATTATTTTGCTATACTAATGTACACTATACTTTTGCATTTATTGTTGTTTTTCCACAATCCTAATTGAGAAACACCATTTTAAATTTCATTTAACTTGAACTACAATTATGTATAGAACAAAACTACAATTATTATTATAATTAATTATTACCACAACAAATTCCTTGTGTGTTTGCGCACACTTGGTGAATAAAGCTGATTCTGATTCTTATTTCAAGAACAGTTTGTTAGAATTCTTTGGTTTTGGTAAAATATCAAATACATACCTGCACACATCTCCACAGCATTCTTCAGCTGTTTTTGTGTGTCGCTTAGATCGTTCTTCAAAGACGCCTCTTTGATTTGATGGAGGTTGATCAGTTCTTTCAGTTTAATCTGGAAACCTGTTGTTTTCTCCCTGTTGGGATCATAAAAATATTTGCAAATACTTACTGTACTTATTTCACTGAAGGACATCAAGTAAACAGTGATCATCCACTTTTTCAGTTCTGGAAGTATATTTCCCATTCATTTTTTTCCATACGTATTTTAAAAAATGAATCAATGCATTGTTTTAATAAGCATGAGTTCATGAAAACTTGGGTCTCTCTTCAGCATTATAAATTCTATGTTAGTGCAGTTTGTACCAGGAATTTTGGCCATTTATTATTAAAAATGCATTCTCTTTGGAGACCAATGAGGCTTTTACTTCCAGAACAGACTGAAACTGAGAACCGTTCCTTACTGATACTCTGTTTCTAGTATCTTATGTTGCTCTGCCAATTCCTTGAGCTCTTTAGTCAGTTTGAGGATGGTTTTTTCTTTTTCTTGCACTTCCTGACTGAAAAGCATTTCATTTTCCTTCCTGAGTCTCTCGTTCTCTTTCTCCAGGTTCGCATTCTGGCTCTTGTAGTCGTTCTTGAAGTTGATCAGCTCTCTGTGGTTGGAGGCCAGGTGAATGAATCTCTGCTCCAGCAGTTCGGACTTCTTCCTCTCGTTCTCCAGCTCCAGCTGCACATTGGCTCTGAGGTTCTCCAGCTCAGTGTTGATCTTCTCCAGAGCCTGACAGCGCAGAAGCATCTCGTCTGCTCTCTGTTTCAGGATGCAGATGAGAGTCGACTGCTCGTCGATTCTTGAACGCAGCACTTCTGCCTCTGTCCTCTCTTCCTGGGAGAGACTTCTGAGCTTTTCCAGGGCTTGGTGCACATCGTCCATATCCTTATAGGAAAGATTAAGATCTGGGGTTAAACCTGTGCTAATACAATTTAATTTCAGTCATCATTATATTCAGCAACACAAGTGATTTCTGCTTTGAAATGGTCTAAGAAGCAATTCTGAGAGTTACATCAGATGCATTGGCTCAGGCCATCCAAGATGATAAGTTTGTTTCTTCATCAGAATAGATTTTGGGAAATTTAGCATTACAGTACATCACTTGCTTTGCTTGTAAACAGTACTTGGTCTGTGTATATTTCTCTCCTGATTTAGACAAGATGACTTTTTCACTGGAGAAAGCAATATTATGGATGCAGGGCTCATATTTTAGCCGTAAACAGTGGTGTTACAGTAAGTTAAAAACATTTTAATGATGGATTTGTTTTTATAAACACACAACTTTTCACTTCACAAGACATCAATTGATCATCTAGAGTGGTGTGGGTTACTTGTGGATTATAGTGATGTTTTTATCAGCTGTTTGGACCCTCATTCTGACGGCACCCATTCACTGCAGAGGATCCATCAGTGAGCAAGTGATGTAATGCTAAATTTCTCCAAATCTCATTCCAATGAAAAAACAAACTCATTTGCATTTGGATGGCCTAAGAATGAGAATATTTTCAGACAGTTTTTATCTTTGGGTGAATTATTCCTTTAATTAGTCATAGCTTGTAATTTAAATTACAATCTTTTTTCTCAATCCTCTAAACAAAAACTTTAGTATCATCATATTTTTGTAATAGCTTTTAGGTAAACAAACTGTAATGGGTATGTAATGTACTGAACATTTTAATAATCTGATGACTGGTCTTGTGAAAAGGGCAAAAATACACAGTGGTAAATGTTTCCCTGTGTATTAAAAACATCCAGGTATTCACATGGATTTTAATTAAAAACCTTTAAAGAAAAATGTAGTGTATACAGAATGTATGTCATATTTTTAAATACTGTAGTTTTAAAAGAAGCATAGAGAGATATGTCATAAAACAGTACTTATTAATAACCTTAGTGTATACTGAAGTATGCACACTTCTTTCATAATAACTTGTTATCTTTTTTTAACAGAGCACAGGCTGGAGATTTTATTTTATTTTTTTCTCCGTGGATGTATTTTCAGGTACAATCAGGCAAAAAGGAAAATTGGGCTTTGGCTCCACCTTTCTGCCACTCCAGCAGGAAATGGGACTGTACCATTTCATTCAGGAGGGAGGCTCACATTCACCAGGGCTGCGTTCAGCCCCGAAAAAACGGTGCAAAACGTTTATTAAACGGAAACGGTGATGCGTTGAACACTCTGTTCTGATGACGCAAGAGTTGCAACTATGGCAGCTGAGAAGGCCATTCTTTGTGTTCTTTTTGAAGAATTTTCGGAGCCTGATGAAATCGGTATAAATACGTGTTTAATACTGCAAAATACGCTCGATGTTACAGTCACTGCCCTTGCCGTCCAGAATAAAAGAGAACATCCCAATCGAGTGAAGGGATTTGTGGAAACTGTGGTTCCTAATTATTGTGATCCAACATCTGCCTCGCATTTCAGGATGAAAAGAAATCTCAGGTGAAGGATAATCCACTTCTTACCTCCGAGACTGTGTTATGATCTATATGACCTTGTTATTTTTATTGTGAGTATTAGGCTTATCATTATTGCTGATCACTGTTGTTGTGCTATGATATTGTAATATTTACCATTATATAATAAGAGGAGCATAGAAAAGTTTATGAAAGTGTCACTCCACAATACAATAAAATATATAAATATGTACAGTATTTTTATGTTACATTAATCAGTAGCACACCTTCCTAAGGAAAGGATATGGACCAGAAGACATTGCAATTACTACATATTTAGACAGACTTAAAGAAGTTCCAGATCTATACTTGTGCTCTTATTATTTCAGTTATTTTGCCTTTAATGTAAATAAACGTGCAAACAATATACTTGCTCTTGTGAATTTATTTTGATTACATTTACTTACAAATTCATCATCATCATGTTGATATGCTATGTTACTATAAAACTCTTACGACAAACATGTCTTCTAATATCTTCAATTGTTGCGTATACCGAGCTGCAGCGGAGACATATAAATGACTTGACTTGGACCCATTGTGCGAGCTGTCTCTTTAATACCGCGTGGTTTATATACACGTTGCTGCTGATTGGGCTGACTTTTTTTGACACACCCACCAAACAAGAGAAAACGTATCTCAAACCCCGTTGCACACCGTTTCCAGGAAACATGTCGTTCAACCCGGAAACCGGAGCAAAACGTTGGGCACCGGTGTGAGCCTGAATGTGCCCCTGTTCACATAATTTTGCTAAAGTTTTGATGATTCATTTGTTTTTTAGTCTAGTTATGGATACAACTGTATGTTAATTTTTAAATCATGCATATAAATAATAATAAAAAAATAAAATAAAAAGAAGACAGCTAGATAAAATAGAATTTTTAATTTTTAAATCATGCATATTATTCGGAGGTTTGTCTTTAGGTTTCATTACTGTTTAATACCTTCCATGCTTTCGGTAGAATCAGGTCTATATCCTGGACCTGTTTGTATAATCTGTGTTTGGGAGAGTTTTGTCTTTGTTTTTTTAACGTTATTCTTTCTTAGTAATTGTTCATCATGGGTAGGGCTTCTATTTAATTTGAGAGGCATTATAATCAGATATTTTTTGCCAGTTTTCATGGATTTTCTCATTTCTTCATGATTGTTTATTTATTTATTTACAAAACTTTTTGAGAGCGACACCTTTTCTTTTCTTTTCTTTTCTTTCTTTCTTTTTTTTTTTTTAAATAAAATTCTCTCCTTTTTTGTACTGCTTGTGAACCGGGGGTTTATCACCTAGCTTGCTCTATTACATAAATGAACACAATAAAACCACACTGGGATACACAAGACAAGCAAGAGTCTAATATATTATGATGGCAGATTTTAAATGAAAGGTTGATCTGTGTTTTCAGAACTAGGGTATTTGTTGGGGCAAGTTGTCACATGTTTTAAATATATAAATATTATTAATATAATTTTATACAGTGTACTAACTGTAATATATTTTTTACCAAAACAATGGTTTAGTCCTTTTGTAAGTTACACTTTGCATTTTTGCTTGCATTATGCTATTTATACCCATTGTGACAACTTGCCCCATTCAGTGTGACGCCACTGAGCCATGTTATGACAAAAAGTCGATGCGTAGCCTATTGTATGAACTGCAGTGTTTGTTTTTATTTTCTTTTGCAGTATCGCTGGAAATGTTCAAGGTGTGTGTCAACGAAACCGAACTGGGGGAAGTAACAGAAATTCACTGAAAATATTAAATGGGGTAAAAATGTGACAACAAGCCCCGGTATGTTTACTCTGCTGGAAGATTATTGGTTTTAAAGCCCACAAACTGCAAGCCTCAGGTATGATAAAAACAAAACTTTTAATTCAATCTAAAAATGAAGTAAAATCTAAGTTTCGGGGGAAAAACGATTTTTTTTTTTTTTTTTTTTTTTTTAGTAATGCGCCACCAGTTGCTTTGCTTTGTTATTGTTTGGGTGAATTATGTGTTACAGATCACGATTTTATCACAAACACAGCATCAAAACAGTCGGTGGTTGATGGATCTTGACAGGCAAACAGAGATCATGCGTGTCAGTTGCTGAAATGGGCGTAAACAGTTTTGTATGAACATGACGCGCTCTCCAACGTACCTGTTTAGTGTCTTTGATCATCGTTTTGAGGTCTATTGGGATTTTCCGAGGAGATGTCATGTTGAATCTTTCAAGGCTGTGTTTTTGCAGAAAAAAAAATCAGGTTTCTTCACAAAGGCGCCTCGACCGCAATGAGCTGCAGTGATCCAACGGCTTGTGGCTATACAAAGTTTCCCCGGTTGCCCCTAGCAACAGCGAATTCAGTCGTGATTATTTCGCGTGTTCTTCCCCTTCGATAGACTACATTTGATTATATAATTCAGCATTTTAAAAATCGACTCACATTTATGACACGCACTGTTGATCTAAATATATGTTTTGTGTTTTCCCCCTCAGTTGAAGCAGATTGGGCTGAAAATGCAGGTGTAATGCTCGAGTTTTACCACTAGATGTCGCCACGATTCCTCTGGTGTGTGAAGATACTGCAGAATTGTTTGTACATATTTGCATTAGGTTGATTAGAAGAATACAGAATAGAGAATTGTTTTGATTAACAATAAGTTATAACATACAGCTGTAGCTATATAGAAAAAAAAAATCCACAGACTGTTCTTATGGTTTGATTTAGAGTGGTTTTGGGCACAGCTATTAAACTGGTATGACAATGATGTACACTTTGCTGACACAATTTTTCTCAAAATTGAGCACTCTATTGACAAGGCTGACTGAGAAGCCAGTCAAGAAATTAGGCTGGTTTAAGATGTTTTATTCAGAGGAAGCTCTTTAATTGTAAATTGAGGATCACATTAAAAATTTTAGACATAAAAGATTTACTTTAACACACATCAAATTTTAGTTTTGGCCCAAAAGGATCACTTATTAGCTAAGCATGAGATCTTTGACTTGCCTGAGTGACTCCTTATAGAAACTCACTGACCTTAAGTAACGCATTTAAAACCATGTTCTGCATTATTTGGAAGTCTCTTGGAAGACTTGAACTTCTGGTCAGTCTTCAGAATTAGACACAGTTGTGGGTTCTTAATAATAATTTAAAATAATAAGCCTAATTGTTTTGCTGATTGCAAAAATATTGACTCAAGCATCCACACTTAGAAGCTTCATGCTGTGGTTTCACAACAGACAAAACACAGTGAAGTTGTCTTGTTGAATTGGTCTAATGCTGTAATACATGCAGTAGAAGCACAAATTAAAAAGTTAACCTGTTTCAAATAATTAAAGCAAATTAATTTGTTAAAAGAAGTGGTTGACCATGTGTTTTTTTATGTCTGTTGCCAATAGTGGCTGGTAGCTGCATTTTGGAACATAGTAGTTGGTTTCTAACTGGTTTAAGCTGGTCATTAACTGGTGTAAGCTGTTTATTAGGTGGCTGATTACCAGTCTGACCGCCTTAAACTGGTATGACAATGATGTTGCTGACACAATATTTCTCAAAACTGAGATCATCATCTGAAAAGCTGAATAAATAAGCTTTCCATTGATGTATGGTTTGTTAGGATAGGACGATATTTGGCCGAGATACAACGATTTGAAAATCTGGAATCTGAGGGTGCAAAAAAATCTAAATATTGAGAAAATGGCCCTTAAATTTGTCCAAATGAAGTTCTTAGCAATGCATATTACTAATCAGAAATTAAGTTTTGATATATTTACAGTAGGAAATTTACAAAATATCTTCATGGAACATGATTTTTATTTAATATCCTAATGATTTTTGGCATAAAAGAAAAATGGATCATTTTGACCCATACAATGTATTTTTGGCTATTGCTACAAATATACCTGAGCTACTTAAGACTGGTTTTGTGTTCCAGGGTCACACACACACACACACACACACACACACACACACACATATCCCACCATACAGTATATATTTTGAAAAATTGACATGTTTTTACATGTATATATTTATATTATACAAATATATTTAATATATAAACATAACATTTTTCTTACATATACATGCATGTGTGTGTGTATTTATATATACATAATAAATATACACAGCACACACACATATATTGTGTAAACAAAACTTTCATTTTGGATGTGATTAATCGCGATTAATCGTTTGACAGCACTAATATATTATTCCAGATTATAGGATGTGTTTGGTTATCTTATTACCAGAAGTGGTCATTTTGCCTAGTGTCTATTCCAAAATGTAGCCCACCTTTTAAAAGTGTACAAACAACTTGTAAAAAAAAAAAAAAACTCAAACAATTTCTCAGCCTTCTTTCTGCTGCAGAATTAGGGAACATGCAAAGCAACAACCGGTGTCTCAGTAAATAAATACATTTAAAATAATAATTCAGAATTCATAAACAACAACAATTGTGATTTATTACAGTTATTATCAATTTTATTATTATTGCTGCAATAACACCAGTGATTTGTAAATATTTCACACACTGTGACATTATGCAGGGTAGTCAATGAGCTCAACAGGCTCCTGAGAGCCAGTTAAGGATTTGATCCTGTGGGTCGAGCCGAGGGGGGAGCGTCATGTGCACGCCCTTTTTCATCAGCCCTGGACAAGCGAGTAAGAGCCACTTCACTGCGTCTCAGTCCCAAGAGCTCCATCTGGCCGGCTTCATGAGGGGCTGGACACACCAGCCGGGACCGTGCGTCATAATGCACCTCCAACTTCTCCTCATTATAACTTTATGTGTGCTTCATTGCGATTGTCAAGGTACGGTGCAACTTTTATTGTTAACTTGTTTCGTATCATATTTGTTTAGATACGGTCCCTTTGTAGTGGCACTTTTCTAACAATAGGCATAACGGGCAAGTAACTGCATAATATCACAATTATTCTGGTTTAATTGACCTACATAACTGGGGGAAAAGTGCAATTAGATTTTCACAGTTTGTTGAAAAACGTGCGAATAATGGTGCGCATTGTAATTTATGCGTATAGGCTACTAGAATGAACGGATTTTCGCTCAAAATAAAAATAGATTGTGAAAATAGCACCTATATGTGACAAAACACGTCTGTATTAGTTTTAAAACACGTTTTAAGGTAAATACTATAAACATTGTTGCTGTGGCGCACAAAGCCTCCCTCAAGACAGATTTGAGGTTCTTGGAGAACTTTTGCATGGGCTTTGGCGTTGCTAGGTAACAGAGACGAGCATGTGATTTGAAGACAATCTCTAGCAGACCCCAAGCTGCTGGTACAAAGCAAATTAAACACGTTTCTGCTCTCGGGCCTTTTTCTAAAAGACTTAACCAGTCTGCTGTGAAAGGGAGGTCGAGTTTGAGACGTGCGTTTTGCTGCGTTGCAGTCGGTTAGTCAGTTGACAGCAACAGGTTGCTCTGTGTGGTTGCATGGCTAGAGCTTCTCGAAATGTAATCTGCTTTCTTTTTGCCCAACCCTTAGTAGGCTATGTAAGCTTCTTATGTGAATCAAGCAACTAATTATTCTGCAGCTGCCGTTCAAGACGACCATTGCTGCTCATGAGACACTCTGTTAACCTAGAGAAAATTAGCTGTGGTTGTCTTTAGTGAGATTAATTAATCGCAGATTGTTTGTTTATAGGGAGAATTGGGATAGTTGCATTCAAAATTCAAAATTAAATTCCCTTTACTGACCATTCTGACCTTGAGGCGTCAAAATCACATCTTTTCGCACAGTCTTTTGGGATTTCGTACCGCTATGTTTGCATCAGGTTCAAGTTTGTGGCCGTAGCCTTGATTGATCTCCTCAGAAATGCGAGCCAGTAATGAGTTCCTGTAATCCAGCTTTATTCAGCATGTGTTTTCAGAGGAAATGACCAAAGAGGTCTTGATGGAGGGGGGACAAGTTACTTTCTCTAATCCGCTGAGCTTCACTTCCTGTTGGTTCCTTGGGCTCTCAGTTTCAGACCTGAGGGTCAGAGGTCTTTGAAGGTAGTTACTTGTTACCTTGTTTAGCATGATGCATTTTAATTTAAACCTTGAGTTGGCACAATCGAAACAGTTTTGACACCTCATTTCGTGATGTTTATTAACCAACTTGTGAAACCGTCCTGTATAAATTAATATTTACAGCCATTAGTGTGTTACTCGTTGCCTACAAATGTGATGATGCTGCTGGTTCATAACTTGTTTTTTTCATTTGGTTTCACTTTCATTAGTCACCTATTAGCCGTCTTTGGATTGCAATGATTAAAAGGACACTTTTGCTCAGTGTCACATTCACCAGCGGCCTTTTTTTATTATGTGCAGCCATGGGTGCAGACAATACCGTGAAGATCAGCGAACAATGATATCTCATTCAGCAGGCTCAATCAGATGTGGATCAGTGAGGGGCCTCATGATCTGGAACAGGATTTCCATGCACGAAATCGAGAGAGGAAATTAGTTTGATGCTGGACAGAGGACCTTATCTGAACCAGGCTGTCAGCAAGCTTTAAATTACATAACTTAAACACTTTTGCATTTGACTCTTTTAAACTGAAAACCTGTAAATCTATGGAATCTCGTTTCTGCCACAGAAAAAAAAAAGGCAATTCCGACTTTTAATCTTACAGTTTTGACTTTTTTTCTTTCAATTCTAAGAAAACAGTCAGAATTGTGAGATATAAATTGAGAGTTCTGACTTTTTTCTTGCAATTCTGACTTTTTTCCCTCTGATTTCTGAGTTTTTTACATTGTGCAGTTTTTTTCTGCTTTGGAATAAAAAAATGAGAATAGTAACTCTTGACTATTTTTCTCTCAAATACACGTTTATATTCTGAGTTTATATCTCGCAATTCTGTGTTTATATCTTGCAGTTCTGACTTTTTTCTCAAAACTGCAAAAAAAAGTCAGAATTTTGAGATATGATCTCAGAATTCAGAGATAACCTCAGAATTGTGAGAAAAAAAAGTTTGAATTGTGAGATAAAAAGACGCATCCAGTGGCGGAAACAAGCTTTCAAAAACATCTCATTCCTTGCCTCCATAGAGAAATCAAATGTATTTTTTTTAGCAATAATGTCTTTCAACGCTTTCAAACTATTTATATATTCTATATATTTAATCGTTTTGCAATGAACTTTGCATATTTATATAGTTGCAAAATGTAAACAATATATTTACGACAATATATTTTAAGTCGTATCCAACTTTATCCGCACACGAAAAGTAATATATACTACATAACAAATCTCAACTTTATGTTGTCGCAAAATGTAACTATATTATCGCAAAGTTAGTTGTATATATAAGTATATCTAACTTTACCTGCATACATACAGTACACTCACGTACATCAATATATACTATATAGCTCAACTCAATAACTCATCGCCACAAAATGCAAACTATATAATCGCCTGGCAAAATATTTAAAGTTGCCAATAAAGTGGATCCAATTTTATCCAAACACATGGAGCAAACTCACTTAAAATGATTTATACAAATACATACAGCAAGATTAGAAGATACACAGCAAATTTCAACCTGATTGTTTATATTTCCACAAAATGTAATGTTATCATCCATTTGTAATCTACTAAATGAGACTAAAGATTTTAAGATATTATAGATATTAACATCATGATTTGCTGAAAGGCTACTTTGAAACAATGTGCGGCATTATGCAAGTAAATTTAATTTGACTGAATTTTATACCAGAAGCGTTTATAACTTTATTTGCAATTCTGTGTAGGATGGGTGGATTTTCAAAAACTTTCTGCTTCAAATAATATATTGTACTGTTTTGATTAATCTCAGAGCTGGTTGGTTTGGTTCAAGGCTTATAACTGTTTATTGAAGAATACTTTGAAATCCTTATGGAGCAAAAAGAATGGGAAAATTACTTAAAGAACCAAGGCTGCTTAAAAAGTGGGCAGTAACTGTTGCAACTCTTGCCGTCTTAAAACAGTTTTTGCTTTGTCAGAGAATGAAGTAGCACTTTTGTACTTGTAGAGCAACTCAAAAGTGTACACAAAGTCGCTAGGCTGGTGCTCTTTGTCCAAAGAGAAAGTTTACAGCTATGAGTGTGAAAATGTGCGTGCTAAGTAGCACGACTTTCAGATTGTCATTGTTTATTGTTCTAGAAAGAATTGCATGTCCAACTGACGCGTGTTTGGTTTTCATTCCTGCGTGTAGGTTATTATAAATGTGTGAACAAGCTAACAAACAGTAATGACGTCTGCATTTTGAATGGTGAGAAAATACCGAAATCCCATTTTTCCTGTTCTGCACGTGCACCTTAAACCTCACACATGCTTCTGGGCTTTTCCGTCCGAAGTCCTTGAGCAACAGGGCTGCTGTATTAGAAACAGGAACAGAAGTTAACACAGTTGGCACTAATGAAGACTTCTAATCCTCTCAGCGTAAACAGCACCCTCACTGGCCGCATTAGTCACTGCCGCAATGCCATCTGAAAGCTGAGAGGCCTGTGTGATGGTGTTCACGTTTGACAACATTGGATTGAGGGAGAGTGTGTTGTAAATCGTTGCATCTTAAAAGCAACCAAAAGTGAACAACCTGTAAACATTTACTCAACCTCATATCATTCCAAACCTGTATCATTTTATTTCTTCTGTGAAACACAAAAGATGTCTTTTTTTTAGTCAGTACAATGCAAGTCAATGGGGTTCAATGTAGTTTTCAAAATAACTTCTTTTATGTTTTAACAACATGAAGGTGAGTAAATGATGATATATTTTCATTTTTTTCCTTTAATGGACTCAAAATTCTGGGCAACACTGGTAAATTGTTGAATAGGTTATTTTTTAACATTAGTTAATGATTTAAAAACTGTGAACTAAATGCAGTGCTATTTTAGTATCACTGATATACTGACATAGTTGATTTTATTTTAATATTTTATGTTTTTATTTTAATTTTGGTTCAAGTTTTCATCATTTTATTATTTTTTAAACATGTCTATATCATTTTTATTAAGTTTTAGTTTTTAGCTTATTTAGTTTTAGTTATTTCATTACTTCAACTTCAACTAAACGATGTTGCCTTGGCACTCGGCATTTTTAATATTTTATTTTCAGTTAGTTATTGTTTATTTTATTTGAAGTAATGAAAATGTTTTTTTTTTTTTAGGGTTTTAGTTTTAATTAACGATAATATCCCTGGCTAAATTAACAGCATTTATTAATCTAGGTTAATGTTCATTTCTGCATATGCATTTTAAACATGAATTAGCAATGAATATTATATTTATAGATTCAAATTAAATGAATAAATGATTTAAAAATGTTGTTTATTCTTAATTCTTATGCTACACTCTTAAAAAATAAAGGTTCCAAATTGGGGTTTTGCCACAGAAGAACCAGTTTTGGTTCCCCAAAGAACCTTTCAGTGAACGGTTCTTAAAAGAACCGTTTTGAAGAACATTTTAATAATCTAAAGAACCTTTTTCCACAGTAAAGAACCGTTTGTGGAATGCAGAGGTTATATGAATGGTTCTTTGTGGAACCACTGATGCCAATAAAGAAATTTTATTTTTAAGAGTGTATTTATGATGTTTGCCTGTAGATTTCCGAACTAACGCATCTATTGGTGCTGAATATTTCAAAAAGTGCAAATAATTTGGACGATATTTCGGTCTCACATATTGCAAATTCGTTCTAACGTTTCTGACGGGAGTCAACTGCGCTGATCTGAATGGTTTAATAGGCTTCCCGACTCTATGTTTACCTCCTTTCTACTCGGCGCCAATGCCAAGCCACCTTCGCGTACCAGTAGGTCTCTTCTCCAGGACTCCGTTTAGGCCGTGCGAGCCAAAGTCAGTTGTAAAGCAATTGACTGCATTCTGCGTCGTCCATTTCCATATGAAATGGGCTGCGGCACTCCGCTTTGGCGGTATGGCCGGCCGGCCAGCTCTGGCGCTGGGCTCTGCCAGCCATTCCTGCGCATGCATTCAGTCCGGCCGCCCCCCAAAACAAGGCGGCATTGATGAAAGAAGCGGCACCTCTCCCATGGCCCCCGCGAGACTGGAAAGAGATGTTTTGGGGGGCTCGCTAGTGGCTGGCAAGTGCCTTTAGTTTTTTTTAAAGAGAAAGAGGGATGGCAGAATGGAGGAGGATGGGCCTCTTTTCGGCTTTCTTTCTCGCAGGAAGCTCTACTGTATTCCTCCATTCTGTTATCCGTCTCCATCGGGCCTTTTGGCGTGCTGACACTTTCAGTTATGGGGCTGCAGCCCCGCCAGCCAGGCCATTGTGCCATTGTGGTCTCACAGTGGGGTCTAAGCCTTTGGGAGGCTTCATTCTAATGAAAATTCCTCCACCGCACTCTCTTTGTGGCCCGACGTTGGCGCGTCCTTGTTTTTCCCCTCAGATAGTTTCGGGGATTCTTGCCTGCTGAGGGTTTAAGTTGGCTAATTAGAAAAGACATCCCCAGAGAGGAGACGGGGACGGAGGGGGGCAAAAAAGGAAACAGCGAACAGAACAAAACAGGGTAAGCAAAGACATTAATGAAGGAAGGAATAACAAGCGCAGACCCCATCAACAGGAGGACGGCATTTGCATAATACAAGCTGCTCTCCTCACAATGGCCCGCCGGTACAATCGCATAACTGTTGTCATTCGCGCGATCTTAGTTAAGACGTCCAAATAAAACCCTTTTAAAGACACCCCGGGAAATGACGGGGCTAAATGCTTCGTTTTGCTGAGTGCTGGAACAGGATAGGCCCGCCGCTGTTCACTTTACCTGTTGCTTTTCCCAGTTGCTGATACCGTCAGGAAACACTGGCTTTATTTTCCAGGCTCTCTGCAGATAGGTTTCAGCTCTTGGCAGCGACTCATAGGTTGTATAGCTGACCATACCATTAAACTGAGAGAAAATAATTCATTTGGGAGTGAAAATCATTTTGTATTTTGAATAATCTTATATTTTTATTTTTTTGTTGCTTAACTTAATTTTTGTTCAAATTTTGGTTATTTTGTTGTGGGGTTTTATCATTTTTATTATTTTTTTTCTTAAATAAGTCTGTTCGATATATGTTTTGATTCATTTTTATTTCTGTTTTTGTTTTATTATTTTAGTACTTCAACTTAAACTTAATAAAGAAAAAATGAGAATAAAAAATAAATGAAAATGTATAAAAAAGTCAAAAATGAATAAATAAAATAATAAAAATGGGTAAAAACTTAAAAAAAAAAATTTATATAGCATTTTATTTCAGTTAACATTTATTCCAAGAAGCATTTTTATGTCAGTTTTATTTTTAGTTATTTTAATACTTCAACTTAAACTAAATGAAAATTAGAATGTAAATAAATATGGAATAAAAAATGAATAAAAATAATTAGAAATTAAGAAATGAATTTAAATATTTTTCATTTGTATTATATTTATTTCTGTTATGTTTATTTCAAGTAATTACTTTAATTATTCTGTATAGTTTTTTATTAGTTTTTTAATTAGTTTATTACAGATTTAGTTTTAGTTATTTTAGTGCTTCAACTTAAATTAATTAAAGTGGACATAAAATAAGGAATAAAAATGAAAAAAGAAATAAATCAATAAAAATTAATTAAAACTTTTTTTTTTTCAGTCAGCATTTATTTCAAGTGACAAAAATGTCTTTTTGTGGTTTTAGTTTTAGTTAATGATAACAGCCCTAGTGAAAATCAGGTATAAAATGTATTAGCATTCTCATTCGCTCGTATTCTGGCAGCGCGTGTGGAAACGGTGATGTTTAAAATTCTATTACTTGGGAGCAGGTGTCAGTAAGAGCGTCTCACCTCCCAGATCCTGTATAGGCCAGTTGTCTACCTGTGCGTTACAGACGCTGCTGAAACCTCCGGGATCATGTCCTACCAACAAAGACTTCCTTTGAGCGAGTAGAGCAGCAATTTTATCATTAGTAAACTGAGCAGGAAAAAGGCTCGTTTCCCAATTGGCTACCGAAGGAGTTAAAAAGGAAGCCCATTTGGCTGGCATGCTTTAAAAGCGTTTGCTGTGGTGTTTGGTCTAGACCTCTCGCTATGAGGAGGCCCTCGCTGAGCTTTTAGCGCCACGGCTCAAGCACAAACCCCCGTGGCCTTCTGGCAGAGGACGAAATCCATTATTAAAGAGCACATCACAGGGAACGAGGCTGATAAACTTCTGACTCATACATAATAAATGCTCTGCTAATACAGTGTTTGTTTGCAATGGCACAGAACCAACATGCTGTCCACTATGATATGTTTAAATTAATATTGAAGAGGTATTTATGACAGGATTAAGAGTAGCAATATTTTACAAACTACCTGTGTACAGAAGCCTGTTTCTGCCACTCAATAAAAATGTAGGTAATTACAAATTTTTATCTCACAATTCAGACTTTTTTCTCGCAATTGTGAGTTAATATCTTGCAATTCTGACTTTATAAAAAGATATAAACTCACAATTGCATGATATAAAGTCACAATTGCCTGTTATAAAGACAGAAATGCATGATATAAAGCCACAATTGCAAGAAAAAAAGTCAGAATTGCGAGATGTAAACTCACAATTACATGATATAAAGTCGTAATTACCTGTTAAGGCAGAAATGCATGATATAAAGCCACAATTGCAAGAAAAAAGCCAGAATTGCAAGATGTAAACTCACAATTGTGAGAAAATAGTCAGAAGTGGCAGGAACAGGCTTCCATACAGAAGGAAGAATGAAAAATGTATTCAGTGCAAACCTGGAAAACAAAAGAAGAAATTTGAATATTTGTCTTTTTTGAAGCCTTATAGTCATTATAACAATAAACTGTAGTTATATGGCATTTCTGGTGAACTGTTCCTTTAAATCTTTGCTAAAACGCTTCCAACCTGCCATTTCTCACAACAAGAGGGAGTTGTTCCTCCATCCATTTAGAGATTACTGTATTGCACTGTAAGACTCATTTTTTGTCAGTCGGATGTCTAAACATATTATCTCAGATTTTCAGCAAGGTTTCTGGTCGGCTAAATGTCAATGATGACCTCATAGTTTAGCGCAGTTCTCAGTTTCTTATTGGCAGGCGCCATGCGCTCGAGCTGTTTGAGTCACACGAGTTTCCTAAAAGGCAGCAGGTCAGATAAGATTCTTGTTTAAACCGATCCAAACAGCCACGCTTAGTGAAAAATGAAAAAGTGCTTGTTTGTACGTTATCATTCACTCAAAATTTACATAGTAAAATTAAAATTAGATTTTTTAAAAACTTTTTTTTAAAGAAAGAGATAAATTACCTTCAGTCTACCAACAAGGTAATATATCCATGAACATTAATAACAACAAATGAATATATATATATATATATATATGTATATATATAAAATTAACGGCACTTTAAAAAATATTTTTTTTATGATAATAATAATAATAATAATAATTCATTTTATTTATCATGCACTTTTCTTAACCCAATATATAATAATTTTTTATATATATCTTTATTATACTTCTCAGTGAGAGGGTGTGTTCTGTGAGAAGTATATAAATAAATAAAAATTATATGTATTTTCTTTTGGGTTTTTATTATATATATTATATATATATATATATATATACACATAAGAATTTTTTTTCATTTTCCAAAGAAAATATGAGTAGCATTTGCCCATGAAAAATTTGCTTCCACAATGCTAGGATGTCATGGATGGTTGCATGAATGTTGCTATGCAATTGGTAGAATGTTTTGGGTTGTTGTTAGGTTGTTGCTATGCACTTGGTAGAGTGTTTTGGATTATTGTTTGGGTGTTGCTATGCACTTGTTAGAATGTTTTGTGTGGTTGTTAGGGCATTGCTATGCACTTGGCAGAATGTTTTGGGTGGTTGTTAGGGCATTGCTATTCAGTTGGTGTAAATGTTATGAGGGAGTCACTAGGGTGTTGCTATGGACTTGGGAGAATGTTTTGGATGTTTTCCTGAGTTTTACTATGCAATTTATAGGATATTCTGGGTGGTTGATAGGAGGTTGCTATGTCGTTGGTAGAATGGTTTGGGTGGTTACCAGGGTTTTGTTATGCCATTTGTAGGATGTTCTGGCTGGTTGATAGGATACTATGCAGATTTGTGGAATGTTTTGGGGGGTTACTAGGATGTTGTCATGCAGTTGGTACAATATTCTGTTTGTGTTGGAATTGTAGAATATTTTGGGTGTTTGCCAGTGTTTTTCAATGCAATTGATAGGGTATTCTGGATGGTTTCTAGGGTGTTGCTGTGTGATTGATTAGTAACCAAAGTTCAAAGTGACCACAGATCTAATATCTGTGATATTCTGGTCTCTATTTCAATGTGAATCTAGATGTTTCTTGCCCATTTTATAGTCTACCAGGTGAAAATTGTTTGGTCACTTAGAAAAACAGGGATCACTCATGCAGCGCAAACAGTGCATGTTCAAATTCCTGACCTCAAATCTGACCATGGCTGCCTTCAGAGGGCATGCAAAATTAGATACGTTGAATGTTTGATACTGTAACGATTTGCTTTACAAAAGAATTATGCATGAGGTTATTCATGAACATTTCATTAGTGAAATTAGAACAATCAAATAATTATAGAGCCTTTAAATTTAAATTCCAGTAACTTCTGAGTTTAATTGCTGCAGCTTCTTTTGGGAAGATCACATACATTTGACCAGAGACTCTGTGTGTGTGTGTGTTTAGGTAAGTGGAGATAAGACATACTCACTCACCCCCCTCCAACCCTCCAGCCCTTCACCACGTCATTCCACCTTGCATCTCCCTTTGCTTTTGGAATTTGGGTGTAAGGGCTACGGTACCACCCGGTACCGATATTTATCTTAATTACATTTCTGACAAGGAACAGCACGCACCATTCATCAGTGTCAGCGAGAGTCAATCAGAATCCCACATTCCGCTCGTCCGACCAACGGCCCTTGACAGAGAGCTCCTCTGCTGAGCTATGCTGATGGTGACGATATGTCCCGGAGCCCGTCGGGGAAGGTAGAGGGGTGGTACATTATCTCCTCAGATGTCACTCACAGGGGGAGATCAAAAGGAAGGATTGAGATGAAGGAGAGTTAGGGCTGTAGAAGTGCCTGCTTGCAGACTGGCACACTTGGCTCCGCTGGCTGTCAATCCGGTTGTACAAATGCTTCATCACATGCACACTTACAGATGTGCTTTTCAGAATTGAAATGGGTGCTGCTTTGATTTGATTGATTTCACTGCAAATATCGGTTTTAGTATTGTTGTCCTAATTTTCAGTACAAATATCTACACATCCTTAAAACAAAATACATTTGCTTGAGATGCATAAAACAAAACCTTTTGATTACAGAGAGCATATGTTGAATTAAGACAATATCTGAGCTCATTGGCTCATTGTGCTCATTTTTTCACTAAATTTAGCTTGTTTTATACAATTTAAGACAAAAATTTGCAAATGGAGTAACAAAAATGACGTGAAATCTTAACTCTCTGGGGTCGACAAACGCACAAGCGCGTTTTGTGGCATTTCTTCCTGATAACTCCTAAAAGAACTTATTCTGAAATTAGAAATGATTAAGAAATTAGAAATTATTCTGTCATTTTTTATCGTACAGATAAGAGCAATACATCATTCGAATCTGTAAAGGGTCTACTTTTATTTGTATACACTCATAATAACAACTAAACTTTGTGCTTTTGTAAAATAAAGAAAACAAACAGGGTGTGCTTTCAGCCATCTCGGTCTCTTATGCAATTTTGCTTCTATGCACTGTAAAAAGAGAATGGTTTTATGTTACACAATTTTGCATCTCAAGTAGATGTATTTTGTTTCAAGGAGATATGTTATAAAGAAAACAATATAGATTTTTAGATAATTGACAAGGATGCATCTAAAATAATTCTCACGGATCTGCAACATTGATCATTCATATTGCACGATTGCATCTAGAATGGTCAGAGGTCTTTGGATCGGTCGTGTACAGAAAGGCATTGTCCATGTTGGGGGAGATCTTTGAAACTTATCTTGTGTAGTAACTCCTGCAATGTTTACATTATTTCTTATTAAATTACATTATCTGGACTTTTCAGACCCATCATGGTCAGGTTTTATGATCTGTGGGAGTAGATCTTTGGTTGCTATCTTGTAGTCGGCATTGAGTAAGCCTGTAGCCATGAATGATGCTTGTGGGTTTTCTCTTGGGTTTTTAAAAGCAAATGGATGCAAAAGTTTGAGGCATCTGTCATTTAGAGCTGGCACAATATAGGTCAAAGCTCAGGTAAGAATGTTACATAGAATTAATGTGGGAAATGATGCTGTTCTGTGATCTTACCAGCTGTGGTCCCATCAAAAAGTTATGTATAATTCTGACAAGAAAAAACCGTGGACGGAACCGCGGAATGCAGTCATAAAAATGGAATTTACAGTATAACACGGAATTTGTCAAATTTCGGATGAATAAATCAAAAGTAGGTCAGTACACTTAAATCAGATCACGCTATAGATTAGTAATATATTAAGCCATAAAAAGACTGCTTAAATATGAATCCTGCATATTCTGCGTGTCTCTGTGTGAATGAATCAAGGGTGTAAAATTTAGTATAGGGACGCTAGAGACATGTCCCAATATCCAGCGACTACTGAATTGTCTATAGCAATAATTTTGATCAAACAATTGAATAGCTATATTTTGGCCATTCTGAAATAGGTCATACAATTAATATTACTGAAAAGTTAACATATAAGGTATCCGAAGTGTTTAAAACATATGTGCATAGTTCAGTTGAATGATAAGGTTTACCCTCTTTAATTTTATGTTGGTAGGCTGTTTTGTGTTCATCTGCTTCTCTCATTTGTTCTTATTACATTGACTATCACTCTCTATAGAATAATACAATCAGATACAACGAATATTTATTATAATATATACTGATAAATTTAAAATTGACAAAAGATATGAAATGACTAGATGCTTTCAACTGATTTCCTATTGAATGTCACTAACTGAACTGCAGTATTTAAAATATAGTGAATTAAGCTACAAATTCGATCATAATGCGCAATGTTTCCATCTAATATATATTCTGAGGTGCAGCTTGTCATATTAATGGAGTGTCTTTAGCAGTAAACCGATTACCTCACCTCAATATGTTCGTAGATTTGTGTTGGATGTTATCTTTGGAATGGAAATATTGACATTTTATTTGTAAACATCATACTTTTTCTCTTATTTCAGTTAATGTCATAAAACTAGCAAGCTATGCCAGTAGTACTGACAGTGTCGAGTAAATATGGCTGAAGATGCGAAAAGAGGAACAGACAAACCGAACCAATTGAGTGAGTCATATACGCTGGAACTGCTCCGATTGATTCAAACTCGTGACTTCAATCATTCAGTTCAAGCGATTCACTAGCAAAAACCAGATCCAAAGAACCATTCATTTTTGAATTTCGACATCGCTTGTAATGATTTTAAAAAGCGTGTGTAGTGATGAGTGAAACGGAGCTTTTCAAAACTCCAAATCAGTTAAACCATTGCGACGCAATGTTCCAAAGCGTTCCAATTGGATTGCGTATCACGAATCATTTGATTTATAAAATTAAAATTTAACCATTAAAAAGGAGTCAATTAAAACAGAAAAAAAACAGAATCCAGAAAAATTTAAATGGAAAAAATGGAATTTGAAAAAAAAAAAAGGAATTTGGGAAAAAAGAAAACAGATTTCATAGGGCCTAACTTATTTACCCTTAAAGAGTGCATAGTACCTTAAAAGTACATATTAGTACCTTAAAAGTGCATGATAGTACCTTTTGACAAGGTACCGCTGCAGTGACAGCTTTTGTACCTTTGAAGAGAGCAGATTTGAACAGATTATCAGAATATCCTGTCATTTTCTGTGTAGGTTCAGGTTGTGTGGCAGGGACTTTCCGTTGTGGGACAGGCCGTTGTATTCCAGCAAGCCAGAGGTGCGATGGAACAAATAACTGTTCGGATAACTCAGATGAATTTGGCTGCCGTAAGTAACTCTTCCTCCACAGTCACAAGGGTCACACTGATAAAGAGTAGCAAGTGTGAAATACAGCTGTTTCTTACCAATTTAGAGCCGTTTTCATGCATTCATCCTAGCCCATGTATTCAAGAAATAAAAGTAAGAAATTAAATCAATTCCTGTGTAAATCTCACTAGCTTTCTATGGTCAGCAAATCTCTGGAAGTCATAGTTGTGTCATAATCTAGTTTGGCAAAGACCAGAAGAGTTTTGAGGGGTGAAAACCTACAAATCTAGTCAGATGACTAGCACAGATCCACTCCAGAAGAAAAGATAGTGAAAAGGTCATGCTTGGCACATTGCATTGTGGTATACAATACCCAGTGCAGTTTTCACACCTGTATACCTCACATTTTGCCAAATTTAGTAGGTATTTTGTGTATAAATTCTGAAATCAAATACATTTATCAATTACAAATACATTTGCTTGAGAAGCAAAATGTCTGAAAATACTGAGTCTTGTTTTCTGAAAAAAATATCAAAATTATGTGGGTTTTTGCTTAAATCAAGAAAAAAATATGATCTTGTTTTCCCTTAAATTTTATTTTACATAGCTCACTGACATATTTTTCAGTTTTTTTTAAGCCAAATTTACTTTTTTTTTTTTTTTTTAGAAAACAAGACGTCTTCAAGCATTTTGCTTCTCAAGTAAATTTAAGAATGTTTAGATATTTTACTGGATACAAAAATACTGAGCCTAACGTACTACGGGCCAGATTTACTAACCGCTTGCACCAGTGCAAACCATCTTTTGGTGTTAAAATAGTACTGTCAGGATTTACTAAAGACTTGCAGTGAAGAATTACTGTAGCGCTGAAAAGGCATGGACACAGTTATTTTTGCACCTGACCTTATTGAATATGCATTTGTGACCCTGGACCACAAAACCAGTCTTAAGTGTCAATTTTTTCTAAATTGAGATTTATACATCATCTGAAAGCTGAATAAATAAGCTTTCCATTGATGTATGGTTTGTTAGGATAGGACAATATAAGTTCTTAGCAATACATATTACTAATCAAAAATGAAATTTTGATGTATTTATGCCAGGAAATTTACAAAATATCATGATCTTGGAACATGATCTTTACTTAATATCCTAATGATTTTTGGCATAAAAGAAAAATCGATAATTTTGACCCATACAATGTATTTTTGACTATTGCTACAAATATACCGCAGCGACTTAAGACTGGTTTTGTGGTCCAGGGTCACATTTGTAGGAGTTTCCCTTTCAGACACAAAATTTATGGGAGGAGAGTATTCAAATGAATCACGCAACGTGATTTACTAATGTTTGCGCTGTCAAATTACTGATATTTGCGCCATTATTATACACCCCAAAAATCGTCTTCCAGCTGGCGGTAATTTGCGCTGTTCTTGGTAGATTGTGCTGGTCATTATGGAAATGATCTGGCTGCGTCTGTGATCTTTAATGTGCGCATTGTCAGTAAATCACACGCAGAATTTCCCCCTCCCATCGACGCTTTTATGGAATTGCACTCTAACGCTAATTTGCCCTGTTTAGTAAATCTGGCCCTATGTATATACTTCAAAAAAAGTATTGGTTATATGCTATTTCAAGCTATTCTGGACCAGTAAACAAAGAAAATAGTTTTTAAAAAGATCACTGAGGAGCTTTTTGAAAGAAAAATCTCTTGTAGCTTGGTTAACAATGCCGTCTCATTGCGCTCTTCCAGCCCAGGCCACCTGCGAGAGCACTCAGTTCCAGTGCTTGAGTGACGGCGAGTGCATTCCTCAGCACTGGGTCTGCGATGATGAAGAGGATTGCGAGGATAGCTCCGATGAAAGGCAGCACTGCCGTGAGTACTCCTTATCTCCATCCGTCCGTCTCTCCCTCGCTTTCTGCTTCCATTTCAATTACGACCGTCCGTCAGAGCTGAGAGCTCCATTGGCTCCCAGTAATGTACAGAGATGTAATTTCCATCATGTCGGAGAAACACGATACCTCAGATGTGCAGGCAACAGTCTGAAAAACAAAAGGCAGAGCGTGCATGTGTTGTAGGGAGAGCATGCCACTTTAGTGAAGATGAGGACCACCCAGCGCACTCATATTATAATCATGTGTCTTTGATCTTTGCTGGCAGCTGGAAGGACGTGCTCCAGTTCACAGTTCAGCTGTACGAATGGGGCCTGCATCCCGGGAGGATACAGGTGCGACCATGTACCTGACTGCCTAGACGGAGCAGATGAGAGAAACTGCCGTAAGTATGCTGTCGGTATGTGTGTGATGGGATTAGAGCTGGACAATACAGCTAAATATATATATTTTACATTCGTTTATGGATATTCAATGTACCATTAAAAAGTTTTGGGTTGGTAAGATTTTTTTATGTTTTTGAAGTATCTTTTTTTGCATTTATTTGATTAAAAATACATAAATTGTTACAAGTTAAAATAGCTGTTTTCTTATTGGATATATTTGAAAATGTAATTTATTACTGTGATGCAAATCTGAATTTTCAGCATCATTACTCCAGTCTTCAGTGTAACGTGATTCTTCAGAAATCATTCTAATATGCTGATTTGCTGCTCAAGAAATATTTCTTATTATTATCAATGTTGAAAACAGTTGTGAAGCGTAATGTTTTTGTGTAATACTTTATTCAGGATTTTTTAATCAATAGTAAGTTTAAAAGAACTAAAACTCAAACCATAAAAGAACATTTTCATTTGGAATAAAATAAATGTTAACTGAAATAAACGGATTTATTTTATGTATAAATGATTCCAGCTAGTTGCCAAAGCAACATTTCTCATTTTCATTTTCTCATTTTCATTTAACTTGATGTACTAAAATGACTAAAACTGAAATATATATAATGTAGTATATAGACATTTTAATAAAACAATAACTAATAAAATGACATAAACACAACAAAATTACTAAAACCTTAACTAAAATTTAAATTAAAAAATAAAATACAAACTAATTAAAACTAGTTCAAAATAACTATATAACTATGTAACTATATAACTTAAAAAACTATAATAGTATCTCAAGAATACTAAAATAACCCTAATATAGAAATAATTTTTCATTAAACAAATAAATATAAGATTGCTGTTTAATAATTTTCATTTAAATGCAACATTTTGAGTGCTAAAGCAGATGAATCTCTGAATTAGTTTTGAATCAACTGTGAATTAGTTTGAACTGATTCACAGTTTTGATTCAAATTGACCAATTCTGTTGCTGTTTTCTAATGTAGTTTAAATCAGATGTCAAAGTGAAATCGAAATAGAGCCCATTAACTTCACATCAAACACATTGCAACCCTTCTCCTTTAACAACCTGACTCCATTCTGGTATGCTTTTTATGATTCAGCCAGTTCCCAATGGTTAATCTCATGTCCTTGTACCTTAAATATCCTATTTCATGTGGAAATGCATTGGATTAAGGATGCAGAACGGTCACAACGTTGCATTGCATTTCACAAATTTAACGCTCATACTTGCACTAGTGAAATGACATTTAAATATCATAAAGTACATAGAGTGCATTGTGAATCTATCGTGAATATTTGTTATACTGCCCAGTCCATAGAGTGTGTGTGTGTGTGTGTGTGTTTCCTTCCCCTCGAAGGCTCCTTTGGCATTTTAATCAATTTGTAAGATTAAGAGTCTCGCTGATGGACAGAAATGGCCACAATATGCTTCTTGTTTGTCAGATTTGATTGCAGATTCCTCTGTGGATTAGTGCGAGTGTCAGTTCATCACTGAGCTCTTATCACACACTGCTTTACTCTAACAGACCTGCTATGCACATAATGCTTATTTGGCTGCAGAAGTTTGTCTTTGTTTCCTACATTAGCTTTATGCTGTTTCTTTGCTCGCACATTAAGATCACTCGCTCGATGCCATACCGCAGTGAACTCTGTATCGTATTACAGAGTGATTATATTTAATTGAATGAGTGAGTGATGGACGTGCTCTCTTTCTCTCAGTCTACCCAGAGTGCTCGGAGCTGAGGTGTGCTAACGGGGCATGTTATAACAGGAGCCAGCGCTGTGACCAGGTGCTCAACTGCCGAGACGGCTCAGATGAGGCCAATTGCAGTGAGTGTATTTCCCTGGCAGGACACACACATCGACACAGTCATCTACTGGATGGCCTGGAAAACATCTGCGCTACTTTTACCGTTGCAAGATTTTGAAGCTATAATGTTTAGTCATGTGACTTTTTGTCTGTTTGATTACACTCTTAAAAACAAAGTTTTTTTATTGGCATCTATGATTCTGTGAAGAACCTTTAACATTCATGGAGTCTTTCCATTGGGCAAAAGATTCTAAATAGTGTAAAAAAAGTTCTATAGATTTTTAAAATATTCTTTACACTTTACACTACACTCTTTTAAGAACTGTTCACTAAAAAGTTTCTTTGGGGAACCAAAAATGGTTATTCTCTGCATCAGTGTGAAAACACCCATTTAGAACTATTGTTTTTCGTTATTATGATCATTATTATTTTATACTCAAATATATACAGTATATATATATATATATATATATATATATATATATACAGTGCCTTGCAGAAGTATTCAAACCTCTTCATTTTTTTTTACGTTTTGTTATGTTGCAGCCTTACGTTAAACTGCTTTAAATTACTTTTTTTTCCACAACAATCTACACTCCACACACCATAATGACAAAGCAAATAACAGGTTTTTAACATCTTTGCAAATTTATTATACATAAAAAAACATAAATGATTCCATTGCATAAGTATTCAAACCCTTATCTGGGACAAATTTAACTCAGGAGCATTCATATTGCTTGTAGATGTTACTACACTTTGAGTGAAGTTAACCTGTGGCAAATTCAATTGAATGGGTATGATTTGGAACGGCACACACATCTTAATAAAAGGTCTAACAGCTGAAAATGCATATCAGAGCAAAAACCAAGCCCTGAGGTCAAAAGAACTGCCTGTAGAGCTCAGAAACAGGTTTGCGTCAAGCCACACATCTGGGGAAGAGTTCAGAAAAAAATTCTGCTTCATTGAAGGTTCACAGAATCATGTAGCCTTCATTATCCATAATGGAAGACGTTTGAAACAATTAGGACTCTTCCTAGAGCTGGCCTCCTGGCCAAACTGAGCAACTGATGGAGAAGGGCCTTGTTTAGACTGGTGACCAAGAAGCTGATGGTCACTCTAGTTGAGCTCCATGATCATATATGCAGATGGGAGAAACCTACAGAAGGACAAACATCACCGCAACACTCCACCAATCTGGGCTTTATGTTAGTGTGGCCAGACTCAATCTTCTCCTCAGTGAAGACACACAAAAACCCACTTGGAATTTGCAATAAAGCACCTAAAGGACCCTCAGACTCTGAGAAACAATATTCCCTGCTCTGATGAACCTCAATTCTAAGCATCATGTTTGAAGGAAACCAGCTCTGCTCATCACCTGCAGAGTACCATCCAAAAAGTAAAGTGTGCTGGTAGCAGCCTCATGCTGTGGGACTGTTCTTCAGCGCCAGGGACTGAGGGACTCATCAGAGTAGAAGAAAAGCTCAGTGGACCAGACAGACTTAATGAAAACCCAGTCCAGAGCATTCAGAACCTCAGACTAGGCAGAAGGCTCACCTTCCAACAGGACAATGACCCTAAGCACACAGCAAGTGTGGTTTATAGACAACTCTGTGAATGTCCTTGAGTGGCCCAGCCACAACCTGGGATTGAACCCAATCAAATATTTCTGGAGAAACCTGAAAATGTGCGTCTGCCCCCATCCAACCCGACAGAGCTTGAGAGGTGAACAGGTGAGGTGAAGAATAGCAGATAATTGCCAAATGCTGAGGAGCAAAGCTTGTCGGATCAAACAAAAAAGACTTGAGGCTATAAAGGTGCTTCAGCTAAGTATTGAGTTAAGGGTTTGAATACTTATGCAATGTACTTATTTCAGATTTTTTATTTTGTATAAATTTACAAAGTTGTGACAGTTCTGTTTTTGCTTTGCCATTATGGTGTATGGAGTGTAGATTGATGTGGAAAAAAAGTAATTTAATGCAGTTTAAGATACAGCTGCAACATAAAACGTGAAAAAAATGAAGGGGTTTGAATACTCCTGCAAGGCACTGTATATATATATATATATATATATATATATATATATATATATATATATATATATATTACATTTTTACTCATGCTTATGTTGTTCTGTTATTTAAAGTATTATATATATTCTATTATAGTTTTTTTTTTAAATATTTTAAATTAGCTTTTATTTTTATATTTACATTTTATTATTATTTGTGACACTGGACCACAAAACCAGTCATAAATGGCACGGGTAAATTTGTAGCAATAGCCAAAAATACATTGTATGGGTCAAAATGATTGATTTTTCTTTTATGCCAAAAATCATTAGGATATTAAGTAAAGATCATGTTCCATGAAGATATTTTGTAAATTTCCTACTGTAAATATATCAAAACTTCTTTTTTGATTAGTAATATGCATTGCTAAGAACCTGATTTGGACAACTAAATTCGATTTTCTCAGTATTTTGATTTTTTCATGCACCCTCAGATTCCAGATTTTCTAATAGTTATATTAATATTAAATATTGTCCTATCCTAACAAACCATACATCAATGGAAAGCTTATTTATTCAGCTTTCAGAGGATGTATAAATCTCAATTTCAAAACATTGACCCTTATGACTGGTTTTGTGGTCCAAGGTCACATTTTTTTTACATTTTACATTCAATTTTGTTACGTGTCATTTTTATTGTTGCTTTTTAAAATATTACTGTTTTTTTAGTATTTGCGTTTTTCATCTAATATTTATGTTTTATTTCAGCCTTATTTCAATAAACAAACGTTTTTTTAATAGTTTAAGTTGACGATAATAACCCTGATTCCATGAAACACAGTATAAGGTATTAGGCAGAATGTTTAAGCTGCTCTTTTCCATACATATTTATAAATACCATAGCTCACAAAACACAATAGAAGTACCTCATAACTATCAATAAATGTAATATATGTGACTTTCGTGCTATATTTCAAGTGTTAAAGCACTTTCGTATTTTTTAATATGACTAACAAATCAAATTTCATTTGTTGTTCACTGGTTATCCTATTTGCAGTCTCATTTTTTGTCACGATTCGTCACAACATACGAAAACTAATGCCATTTTCCATCAGTGATGTCAAACCTGGTGCAGTGTGTCCAAATGTGACATTTGTGAAATGAAAAGAAGCACAAATGATGTTTGAGAGGCTTAGATTTTGGTCTGCATCTCACACAAATTTTTTATACCTTTATTTTTAATTGAATTTAATTTCGATTAGTTATCTTCAGCTTTGTTTAACTTTTATGAAATTGTGTCGTGGATAGACATATTTCTTGTTTGTTTTCAGCCCAGCGGTGCAGCAGCGGTCAGTTTCACTGCGGTAACGGGGAGTGTATTCCTCGCGGATACGTCTGCGATCATGACGATGATTGTGGAGACAGAAGTGATGAACAGAACTGCAGTATGTACATTTCATTTCACAGTTTCTCTAATTCCACCATAAAGAATGTAAAAAGGTGACATGAAGTAGTATCTTAGAAAGCCTTTTGCCTACTGTAAGTGTGAATGTTCACAGTAATGTATTATCTACAGCCTACCCAACCTGCAGAGGAACGTACTTCACCTGTCCCAGCGGCCGCTGCATTCATCAGGTCTGGCTGTGTGACGGAGAAGACGACTGCGAGGACAATGCGGATGAGAGAGGCTGTGGTACGTCCTTTAAATGTCCTATTGTGAAAGCGAGGACTCAAATAGATTGTTTTTTCAGGACATGAAAGTATCTTGAGTGACATGAGCTGAAATGACTTTTTTTGTTTTTAGATAATGTCCAGCGTGAGTGTTATCCCGGGGAATGGCCGTGTCCTTCTTCTGGTGTTTGCATCCCTCTTGACCATCTCTGCGATGGGACGCCACACTGTCCGGACGGAGAAGATGAAACCAATACCACTGCCGGACGCAACTGCAGTCAGTTACCACCTAAAAATCACTAAAGCAGATCTCTGCCAGTGTTGTTTTAGTATTATTTATATACTATTATAGTATTAATTCATATTTTGAATGACCTTTTGATGACTTAATTTTGAATGACTTAATTTTGTCATAATATTTCTATATAGCTTTAATTTATTTTATTTCAGTTTTTAGTTTTTAAATACTTCAACTTAAAACTTATTTTCTTTCTGTTAGTTGTCAGGCAACATTTCTAATTTTCTAATTTTTACATATATTTAAATGTTTCATATTATTATTTATAAAATATAAATATTTTATTTTATTTCAGCATTATTTCTATTACTGAAAATGATTCTTAATAGACTGAAAAAATAGGTGTGGAAACAATTTTCAGTCATCTTTTTAAATTTTTTGCTTTTATTTTTATATTTTCAGATTGCATTTTAATTCTAGTTTAAATCTTAGTAATTTTGTTATGTGCTTTTGTCATTCATATTAGGTCTTTTCAATATTACTATTTATTTTATTTCAATTTTATTTTTATGCATTTTCATTTTTCATTTCATTAAAATTTTTCAAATGTTAATTTATTAATTTTTTTCAGTTTTAGTTATTTTAGTACTTAAATATTTCACATTTTTTGTTTATGTTTTTGTTTTTCTTGTAATATTTATATTTCATTTTATTTCAGCTTTATTTCTATTAATGATTTTTAATACACTGAAAAAAATTATGCAGAAACAATTTTCACTCAGTAATTGAAATAAATGTGAAAAAAAAAATTTTCGTTCTTGTAAAGCGTACTTCAAGAATCTTTGTTTCTATGTACGAAAAATATTTTTTTACAGTGTAGTTTTCGTTTTAGATAACAATTTTAGCCGAAGACAATGTTAAAGACATTGCAATCTGCCAGAATTCTGTGTTTGCTTGACACTTTGTACATTTTTGGTATCCTCCAAGGTTTTCCTATCATTTAGAGCGCTGTATGGCTGTGTTTTGTGTCAGGTATCTGGCTCTGTGCATCACTGAGCTGTGAGCATCACTGTCACGCCTCTCCTGATGGAGGAACCTGTGCCTGTCCGCCAGGATACGTGGTCAGCAGAAACGACAGCCGCTCATGCATTGGTAAGATGTGTAATTGGTGATGAATATGGTTGTTCACACTCAACCAAACTGGAGACTTGCCATCAACTCTCCCTGTATTCTGTGCACATCTTTGCAGATTACGATGACTGTAGTCTATGGGGCATGTGTGACCAGCTGTGTGAGGATCGGATCGGAAGCCATCGCTGCAGCTGTCGGGAAGGTTACCTTCTGGAGCAGCACAGATACTGCCGCGCAAATCCCTCATGTGAGTCCATTTAGGCCTCTGACATGATGCTTATATATTCAATCTCTGTATGGAGAAGGTGTTTGATGAAGTGCTGCAATAGGCTCATTCATTTCAGGACAACTCAAGATTATTCATTTAGTGCTTTTCACAATACATGTATCAAAGCAGCTTTACAGAAAATGCATTTTTCAACGTTACGATCAGAAAGTATTCTGCTATCTGTCAGAGATTAGTGTGTCAAAGATATGGCAGTAATATACAGCTATAAGATAATACCAGTAATGTGCACTGAACAAAAAATATTGGTGTAGAGACCATTTTCATTTGTAAGTTTTCATAGTAAATTTCACAATTGTGTATTCAGATTCATAATAAATCATATGAAATTATTTAATATTTATTTTAAATATTTTTATACAGATTTACAATTTTTTTCTTTAATTAGTGTACTTTTTGTTTCATAATGAATCTCATTAAATAATACATTTTTTTTAAAATATATATTTTAAACAGGTTTACACATTTTGTATTTATTTAGTCAAAATGTATTTTCTCATAAGAAATCATATTAATTTAATATTTATTTTAAATATATTTTACACAGGTTTACACATTTTCTAATAGTATTTATTCACTCAGTGTCATTTTTTCTCATAAATATCAAATTAAGATTAGTTTTGAATATGTTTTACACAAATTTGCAAATATTTTTGTTTATTGTATTTATTTATTCCTTTTTTGTTTTACATTTTTGCTGTTACTTCTGCATTCTATTTTCCTGCATGCTTTCACATAAGTATCTTTGAGACTAATATTCCTGGTGTTAACGGTTATCTTATATATCCATTAATCAGGCTTTTTGCAGCTCATCTCTCTTCAAGCGCCTCAGTTTGCATTGAATGCCATTGTGTTATTAAGCTCCTGAAATGTCTGCCTCCCAACCATTTGTTTGGCAGGCCTTGGAAATGAATAACAAACACTGGCACCACACAGCCAATCCCAAACTCTCTCACATTAGTTATGTCTTATCAAAAGTACATTATATTATGTGAGTTCTCTGACGATCAAACCGTCAAACTGTATCCTTCATTTTAAAGCTTACCACATTAATTCACTTTGTTTGGCAATCTTTAGCCGGGGTGCCTTCGCTTATATTCTCCAATGGGAGAGACTTGCTGATTGCTGATGTCCATGGACACAACGCTCATACCCTGGTCGAGTCCCAGAACAGAGGAGTTGCTGTTGGTGTGGACTTCCATTACCAGCTGCAAAGAGTCTTTTGGACAGACACAATCCAAAATAAGGTAAAATGGACTATAAACTAACAACAGTCCTTTTGAAGTTGCATATAGTTGCTAAGAAAAATAGCATTAGGACTGAGATTTCTAAAGTAAAGACATTTGTAATGTTACAGAAAATTTCTATTTCAGTTTTCCAATAAATGCTGCTCTTTTGAACTTTCCATTCATCAAAGAATCCTGAAAAATAAAGTGTAGCACAGTTGCCACAAAAGTGTGAAACAGCACAACTGTTTTCAGCATTGATAATATTAAGAAATGCTTGCAATGCTTGCAGCATATTATACTGATTTCTGAAGGATCATGTGACTCTGAAGACTGGAGTAATGATGCTGAAAATTCAGTTTTGCCTCACAGGAATAAATTACATTTTAAAATATATTCAAATAAAAAAAACAGTTATTTTAAATTACAATAATATTTCACATTATAACTGATTTTGGGCCTGAAATGAGATTGAATTTTATGTACATAGTATGCAGAGGTACGGGCACGCAGCCTAATTCCACACCACGAATCAAGACATCTGTACCAGTGTATGACTGAGACGAGAAAGATAACGCACTCTCCAAAATTAGTGACTGTGCAGACCCAGTGTCTCTCAGCATTACAATAGGTTTAAAGTCAGAGTCATTTGAAAGGGCCACAGCACTTTCCATAATGAATGGATCGAACGAGGTTTGGCTAGAGTGCAAACGATCAGGAACGAACAGAGACTGGACAAACGCCACACCGTTGGGTTTGGTTCCTGATTGTTTTTGCTTCCATGCTTTGCAATCTGAAATTAAATGTCCAGGGTTAAGGCAGTAGAAACATACCCTTTTAGGTGCACCACTTTTTGAGACGGTCTTAGAGTTGCTACCAAGTTTAAGAACATTAAATCGTTGCAATTCTTTAACGGTTCTCTCGCTTACAGGTGTACTGCTAACGGAAAAGTACAGATGGAAACACTGTTCTGTGGGTGAGAATAAGTTCGTCAGCCAAAATGGCTGCTTCAGAAAGTTTGGAAATCCTTTTCTCATTTAAATGAACAAGACTTTCTGGCACACAGCTCTTGAAGTCCTCCAACACCACAAGTTCTTGAAGCTCCTCAAAAGTTGTGGTTTTGGTGGCAAAACACCACTTCTCAAAAAGCATTCTTTTCTCCCTTGCAAATTCTACAAATGTTTGCTTGGCTGACTTTGAACAAGATCTAAATCTCTGACGGTATGCCTCTGGCACCAATTCATAGGCTCTCAAAACTGCAGCCTTCACAGTATCATAATCCAATGACTCTTCTATTGACAAAGCAGAGCACACTTCTTGAGCTTTGCCAACAAGGTTGCATTGTATCAAAAGTGCCCACATGTCTTTTGGCCAATTCAATTTTGTAGCAACACGCTCAAAGGCGACAAAATAAGAGTCAACCTCAGCTTCACGAAAAGGAGGTACCAACCTTACATATTTACCTACATCAAATTCAGACTGCGACACATCAGGAACACTGGAAGAAGGAGGTCTAGATCGAGGGAGTGGAACTGGCTTATTTAGCAAGGCTTGAGCCTCAAGGTCTAACTTGCGCTGTTGAATATCTCTGTCCGCTTGTATTTCAAGAGCTCTCAAACGAAGAAGCTGAGTGTCATGCTCCTGACGCTTTAAAGCAAGATCCAATTCTTTCAGTTTAACCGCTACTGTGGGGTCTACCTGAGAGACTGCTTGACTATCTGCCACTTTTGACTCAGACGGGGCATCAGCTTCAATTTCAGCATTACCCTCTCCCTCTACAAAGCGTTCAGGTAATATACCTACCTCTACTAATTTTTTTATATAGTTTGTCTTTTATCACTTGTTTCTTGGCTTCTTTGGGCACTAAAACATTAAAGAATTCCGCAATTGAAATCAGATCCTTCTTTCTGCACTTGTCAAATTCCTCTAACGTGGGTGATAGAGTAAACATGACCAAATCAAACTCCATTTTCACTAATATGAAGTCTCTTCCCCTACACAAAGTTCAAATCAGCCAAGCAAAAAGACTTAGCATACCCACAGAAGATGAGTTTCCAACTGTTTTAGACGAGACCCCAATTGTTACATTCCTTCCCCGTCTAGGGGTTTTGGAAAAGGTGCAACAGAGATTTGGTGGAGGTTATCACTCCTGTCCCAGCCAGCAATCACCACACAGATTTTAAAATACACTTTGCTTTTTATTGACTCTTCATTAGAAGAAATAAAAGAGGAAGCAAGAGACTTCAAGAGGGGACCAGGCCAAAACAACAAACAAAAGAGGTCTAAATGTTGGGAGGATCAAACTCTTACCTGAATAAAGAAAAGGCAAATAAACAACATAACTCACTCCCTATCTGACCAAAAACAGGAGAAAACACAATTAGCAAAAGAAAATGGCATCACCCTCTCTACGGCTTCCAAAATTAAATACAGTCAAAGGAACTAGAATGACATAGTTCAACAGAGTCAGACTGTACACAGATTAGATTGGTTAACAAAAAAATAATCACTTAGTGACACAAACCCAGGCTTTAGGCCCTCACAACAGTCAACCAACACACACAGGCTCAACAATCACATGCTGTGGCAGGAGGAAAGACTCTCAGTTTCCTGGTGTTCCACCACAGCTTTATCCACCAGCTCCCATCTCATCAACCAATCAGGTCACCCCCAGAGCTTGGTTTTAATTAGGCACAGCTGACGCTCATACCTGTCTGAAGGGACAACAGAGGGACAGAGAGAGAGAGAGAGAGAGAGAGAGAGAGAGTACAAAACACTATACAAAAAGTACAACCACATTGCACCAAATAAATAAATAAATGGTGACCACATACATCACAGATGTAGACAGGGAATTAAACAAATACGTCCTGGGACGTAACAATATATATATTATATATATATATATATATATAATATATATTGCCCAGTCCTAATGGACTTAGACTATAGTTTACTATATTTCATAGCACAGTGTGTTAATGTTTCCCGCTTACATTCATTTAATGCTCTGGCACCTGCCACGGGTTCTCAGTTTTCCCAAAGTTCATAAGTGGCATTTCACAGATTACTGACGTTTACAACCTTGTCAGGTCGAGTAATATCGATGTTACATTTGTTGTTAATAACAAAGCTCTGCATTATACCAGCTCTTCCTCTTGTACTAACGTCCCTGACTTTCAACACACACACACACACACACACACACACACACACACACTCATTGTGCCAGTCAGTCTGCTCTCATCTCACCTCTCATACACCCCAGCAACAACGTTTGGCTGAAGGCCCAAATAAAGTCTGTCTGGTTCAAATAGAGTGTGCCAGTGTCTTTCAAGCCTCCCTAAACTCTTCCTGAAGCAATCAGGACCAAGCAATATTACGTTAACCTCAGAGACCCACTTATTTAAAGTGTTTAAATAATGGGTTAAAACTTTTAACTCTCAAATGCATAATAGCAGCAAGATAACAATTTTATAATGTGAATTTTGCAGCATGTCAGAGTCACTGACAGCACTAATGACTGCTTTGTATTAAATTGAACAGTTATATAATATGAATATGACAACAAACTACCGTTCAAAAGTTTGTGGTCCATAAGATTTTTAAATGTTTTTGAAAGAAATTACTTATTCTCACCAAGGCCGCATTGGTTTGATTACAAATACAGTAAAAACAGTAATACTGGGAAATATTACTACAAATTAAAATAGCTGTTTTTATTTGAATATGTTTTAAAAAGTAATTTATTCCTGTGATGCAAAGCTGAATTTTCAGCATCATTACTCCAGTCTTCAGTGTCACATGATTCTTCAGAAATCATTCTAATATGCTGATTTGCTGCTCAAGAAATATTTCGTATTATTATCAATGTTGAAAACATTATGCTGCTTCATATTTTTGTGGAAACTCTGATACGTTTTATTTCCCAAGACTCTTTGATAAATACAAAGTTCAAAAGAACAGAATTTATTTGAAATAGAAATATTTTGCAACATTATAAATGTCTTTACTGTCACTTTTGATCAATTTAATGCATACTTGCTATTATCTTAATAACCATTTTAATGAATGTTTTTGAACACCAGTGTATAGTGTATTTGTTAAATTTTAGTTATATTGTATATTGTATATTGTTAGTTATCTTGTCAAAACTGTATTTTCTTTTTCAATTTCCAGTGTAGAAATTATACAAAAATGCAATGGTGCAAATTTACTGCCTTAAAAAAAACATTGTTTTTAAAATTTTGTTTTAATAATTTGTAACCAAGATTCATCCCAACACAAAAATGTGAAGAAAATAAAAAAATATATTAAATATCCATGCTTGGTCTCTGAGGATTAAAGAAAAAAACAGTCTGTGGAAGCTATGAAGGAAGTTGGCTCTTCATCAGCGGAAAGGGGATTCTTCAGCAGATGCCTGTAGATGCTGCTAATACGCTAATAATGGGCGACCAGTCTGGCTCCCGAAGGGCCTCAGTCACAGTAACTGGCTCAAATCGGTGCTAGACTCCACTTTTTCTAATCTCCAGAAAGTGTCTGATATGCGGGGAAATGCTCACATATTTCTGCGTCATTTTATGCAACCTGAGAGGATCTGGAGTGAGCATACAGTATTCGTCCCTTTTTTACGCATTCTTTGGCCAGCTCAAAGAGCTTTGTTTCAAACTCTTGGCTACTCTGTTATTTGGAGATCAGCCATGGAGCAAAAAAAGTGGGTACATGCAAAGAGATGGGCTTCTGAGTGTTGTGGCAGGGGTCTCAGAGAGCCACACCACCAGACTACCTTCACAGCTTGAGTTTCTGTTAAACGTGTCAGCTCAGAATCACAGTCTTTTAGACGTTTGGCTCTGGTTTCCAAAGGGCGAAGCCTGCAAAGAGCATTGGTGCCTTAGCTTGTGTTATGATGCCAAGGGATCCAGCCTGAGAAACTGGTGCCATCTTTTAATCAGTAGGGCAGTGGTTTCAGAGTACCACCTCTGGGGCAGTGGAGAAAGCCAAACTCTCAGATGTCAGATGATATAAGCCAGACCACAATCTTATTATCCATGATTATTGAGGAAGAGAATGTAATGTCAAGTTTTGAGCAAGTTTTGATTATGTTCTTGTAGGATTACTGCTGAGAAGACCACCTTAGATCAGTTTGAGTTTTCGTCGGCTGATTTCGTGCCACATACTAAAGAAAAACCTAGTTTAGACATTCACTATCCGAGCCTGAGCGTGTTTGACCATCATGGTCTTTCAAGTGAAGCTGGCTAGCCAAGGGATTTCTGCTGTTTTAAACCAGTGTTATTTTAGTATTATTTATATACTATTATTAGTTTTTATATTACTATTTTGTAATACTATTTTTTATATTAATATTATGCTACTATTTCGGATTTTGTTTTTATTTTAATTTTTAAAACTTTAAAATAAAACTTTTTATTTTAAAGTTTTTATTTTAATTTAAGTTTAAGTTTTAGTCATTGCAATCATTTTGTCTTTGTTTTTAATTTTCTATTTAGGAGTAATTTCATTTTATTTCAGTTTTACTTTTATTTATCTAGTAATTTCAGTTTATTTATTTATTATAATATTAATTATTTAAAATATTTTATTTATTATATTAATTTGATTAATGAAGTAATTTAGTTAGTACATCAAAATTTCAAATTTTCGTTTGGTTCAAATTTTTCTTGTAATGTTTTCTTCTAATTTCTAATATTCTTCTACAGTAATATTTCTTATTTCAGATATATTTCATTTAAGAAAAATGTTTTTAAAAATAATTTCATTTAGTTGTTATTTATTTAGTAATTTCAGTTATTTTCTAAAACAATTATGTATTAATAATATTATAATATATTTTTATATTCATTTTAAGTAAATTTATTAAGTAAAGTCAATTATTCAACTTGCTAGGATAGCATTTCTAATTTTCATTTAGTTTATGTTTTTTTCTACTATGTATATTTTATTTTATTTCATCATTTAAATTTACATAAATGTTTTAGATTTTATTTATTAATTTCAGTTCAATTCTAACATTTATTTATAAGATTTCATGTATAATATTAATTTTATTTATTTAGTCATTTAGTTAGTGATTACATTTGGTCACTTTGCCTAAGCAACATTTCTGTGTTATTTAATTTAATTTAATTTTTTATTTTACCAAAGTGTTCTTAATAGTTTTAGTTTTTATTTCGTAATTTCATTTATTGATTTGATGATTCATACTTTTATTTTCTTCAGTGGGCAAGCAGTGCATTCAATTTACAGATAAATGTCATTTATTTATAATATTTATTATTTATAATGTTTTATAATATTCATCATATTTATTTTTTAATTTAGTAATACCATTTCTTCAAATTGCCAAGGCAACATTTCTAATTTCTCGCTTCATTTTAATTAGCAAAAAATGTTTTTAAGAATTGTAGTTTTAGCTACCGATAATAACCTTGGGTAGGAACTAGTCAGTTTTAACCTATTAAGAATCCTAGTGGTGACAACAGCAAAGCAGCATTCACAATATATGCTGGTCTTTTCAGCAGCATATCAAAACCTCAACGACAACTTCCCTCACCACAAGTTGTTTGCTCCAAAAAGGTGTTTTCCGTGGATATGGACGGCTCGCGTTTGCAGGTGGTGCTGAACGTGTCCGTGGACTATCCTGAAAACCTGGCCGTGGACTGGGTGAATAACAAGCTGTACGTGGTGGAGGCCAGCGTCAACAGAATCGACATGGTGGACTTGGACGGCAGCAATCGGGTCATGCTGATCGCTGAGCACCTGGGCAACCCGAGAGGCCTCGCGCTTGACCCGACCGTGGGGTGAGTTCCCGCGGGAGACGTTTCCCATTGACTTTAATGTTACCCTTGCTTCCTCCACCTAATCTGCGTCCATTGTAAGCGCAGTCATAAAGCTGATCTCGGATCTGGAGCCTCAGACACTGAGAACGGGAATGTTGTACACTGTCTCTGAGGATTAGTCAGAAGTAATTAAGCAAAGATGAGCTTCACGGAAACCCGATAGGGTCGTACGGCCAGGTGGCCTCCTGCTAAATTGAGAAGTGACAATAAATGCGTATAGTTTCATCGCTTTAGTATTTGAAAATAACTTTCTTTGGGTATTCATTTCTAAATCTTGTTCTTATCCCCAAGGGTTTTATCCGTAACCCGATGCTGCCCAAACTGAGCGCTAACAATATATTTGCGCAAATACCATTGAAGTTCAAGTTTCTTTTCATTTCTTTTAGTGCAACATGAGATTAATAGATCACGATTCATCATTATAATGGGATAATAACATTTAGGATTAGTTCCTTTCTGTTTTAGATGGTTAAAACAGTGTTTTGTGTCACAATGAGGTTGTTGTGTTTGAGTTTAGGTACCTTTTCTTCTCTGACTGGGATACTTTGAATGGGGAACCGGGTTTGGAGAGGGCCTACATGGATGGGACCAATCGCTATGGGATCATTAGGACCAAACTCGGCTGGCCTGCTGGAATTACTTTGGACCTTGAGGCTAAAAGAGTGTATTGGGTGGACAGCCGTTACGATTATATCGAAACTACGACTTATGATGGCTTGCACAGGTATCTTCCTGGGGTTCCAGAGATGTTTTATTTGAAAATGCATGCGGATTTGCACTTTCCGGAAGTCTATTAAACTCTTGTTTGAATTCTTCAATAGGAAAACTGTGGTTCATGGTGGGTCTGTGATTCCTCATCCGTTTGGCATTACTCTGTTCGAGCATTCAGTCTACTACACTGACTGGACCAAGATGGCTGTTATGAAGGCTAATAAATACAGCGACAACAGTCCACAAGAGCTCTACAGGACCTCTCAGAGACCACATGGCTTGACTGTGGTCCATGCATACAGACAGCCCTTTGGTAAGCAGCCTAGGAAGTGTGCATGTGCCATGAATTATGATACGTATTAAAATGTTAGGATGTCGGCAACAGTGTTGCAATGTGGTATTTTCATACTCACATTTTCTTTTTTTTCATGTATTTAAATACTAATTCTCAAAAAGAATAATTCTAAGCAATGAATCAAACCAACCAACCAGCCAACTAAATTGTTATCTAAAACTGTTAAAAATCATTTTTGTTAACTGAAATAAAGCTGAAATAAAATAAAATAAAATAAAATATAAATATTAGATGAAAAATTGACATTTAAAAAACTTAAATGAAAGTTAGAAATGTTGGCTTTCACAACTAACTGAAATAAAGCACGTTATGTTGAAGCACTAAAATTATTAAAACTGACATAAACATACATTAAAGATGAGCAGAAATATTTAAAAAATAATTATAAAAATGACAAATTCACATACAATTACTAAAACTAAAATTCAACAAACAGATTGTTCAAAATGTTATCAAATACTACTACTTGTAGATAAAAAAAAATAACTACTAAAATAACATGACAGCCAGTTTCATGACAGCAAATATTATTAAATTAAAACAAAAATTCTGTTTTTTAAAATCAGAAGTCTTGTTGTTGAACTACTTATATCATAAATCATCACAAATGACATAATTAAAAAATGTGGTGCAATATAGACTGATTTTATATGCAAATGCAAATGTATAAATATACAAATACTGTATGTACAAATTTTATTTGAATATTTTACAATAAACTATATATATATATATATATACATATACAGTATATATATATACAGGTGCATCTCAAAAAATTAGAATATTGTGAAAAAGCAAAACTTTAATATATTCTAGATTCATTACATGTAAAGTAAAACATTAAAAAAGTTTTGGTTTTAATTTTAATGATTAGAGCTTACTGCTCATGAAAGTCAAAAATCCAATATCTCAAAATATTAGAATATTTAAATTTGAGTTTCATTAAATGACCATCCCTACAGTATAAATTCCGGGTATCTCTTGTTCTTTGAAACCACAATAATGGGGAAGACTGCTGACTTGGCAAGACAATCATTGACACCCTCCACAAAGAGGGTAAGTCACAGAAGGTCATTACTGAAAGGGCGGGCTGTTCACAGAGTGAATGTATTCTGGTATTGAAGTAATTTGGTTAAAAGTTAGTCTGAAACATCTTAAGCCAATACTCATAGGGTGTTGTTATAGACCTCCAAATGCTAATAGTGAATATTTGGACAAAATATGTGATATGTTAGATCATGTTAGCAGTATGAATCTGGAAACTTACTTAATGGGTGACTTCAATATAGATTGGAATTCTTCTGACTGTCCTAGGAAAATCAAATTAATGAGTACAGCAACAGCATGTGGATTATCACAGGTAATTAATAAACCGACTAGAATATCTATAAAAAGGGATGGTACTCGATCAGCTTCTTGTATCGACCACATGTTTATAAATAGACTACAAGTTTGCTCAAATTGCTTATCAGTGCCAGATGGTTTTAGTGACCACAATCTTATTGCAATTGTAAGGAAAACAAAAGTTCCTAAATCAGGTACAAAAGTAATAATGAAAAGGTCATTTAGAAGATTTAATCATTTACAATATGAAGATGATGTCAGAAATATAAATTGGTCAGAGGTAATTCTACAAAATGATCCAGAGAAAGCATTTCAGCTTTTTGATCAAACTTTAATGACAATTGTAGAAAAACATGCACCAATAAAAAAGTTTACTGTTCGAAATGTCAACACCCCGTGGTTGGATCAAGAATTAAAAGATCTTATGAAAGAGAGAGATCTAGCTAAACAAGCAGCAATTAGTATCTAAATTCAAATCGGACTGCAAATGCCAAATATATTGTAAACTTAGAAATTTTGTAACTAAAGTGAATAAGAAGAAAAAGAAATTGTACTATACTAAGAAAATTGTAGAAATAAAACATGATAGTAAACAATTATGGAATACACTGAATAATATATTAAGAGGAAATAATAAATCAACTCCAGCTTATTTAGAACATGAAGGTGAATTTGTTACTAAACCAAGTGATATAGCTTAATCATCTTCTTAATGATTATTTCATAAATAAAATAAATAAACTTAAAAATACTACACAGCCATATAAAACAGATTTATCAAATATACTGATAAATAAGATGATGGAAGGTAAAACATGTAGCTTTAAATTTAAGAGTGTCAGTGGTTCTAAAGTGGAATTACTTTTAATGAATTGCAAAAATAAACCACCTGGTGTTGACTACCTTGAACATAAGTTGCTTAAGCCAATAGTTCCAATCATTGCTCCTATTATTGCTCATATAATTAATTTGTGTTTTATGGATAATATATGTTTGCAAGCATGGAAAATATGTAAAGTTGTGCCAATACCTAAAAATAAGAAAATGCCTTTCTCTGGGTCAAATAGTAGACCAATAAGTTTATTACCAATTCTTGGTAAAATAATGGAAAGAATTGTTTATGAACAGATTCAGTCTTATTTTATGAATAATGATTTAATTACAATTTATCAGCATGCATATAGAGAAAAACACTCAACAGCTACTGCCCTGACTCAGATGGTTGATGACTGGTTCAAGGATATGGAGGAGAGGAAAATAATAGGTGTTGTAATGCTTGATTTCACTGCAGCATTTGATATAATTGACCACGACTTACTGTTAAAAAAACTGGAATATTATGGTTTTTCACGAACCGCATTATTATGGATGAAAAGTTATTTGTCAGACAGAAGACAATTAGTTTACTTTAATGGAAGCTTTTCAAAAGTAAGGGCTGTGGAACATGGCGTGCCTCAAGGAAGTTGTCTTGGGCCGCTCCTCTACACAATTTTTACCAATGACCTTCCATCTGTTTTAGATAAGGCAAGCATTTCAATGTTTGCTGATGATTCCACTATATATTTAGCAGGAACTGATATTGGTGATTTAAATACAAAATTACAAAGAGAGTTACAGTTAGTGGTGGACTGGATAAGGAGTAACAAACTGATTCTTAATGTATCTAAAACTTCCTGTTTAGTGATTGGAACTCCTTCTTTTTTACTTTCCAAACCGAAACTTGAACTCAGCATAGAGCAAAATTCTGTTGAGCAAAGAGAAGAGGCTAAACTTTTGGGAGTGATGATTGATAATAGATTGTGTTGGGACAGACATGTTCAGAAACTGTTAACTAAACTGGGCAACACCTTGTCTGTTATTAAAAGGTGTACAAAATATTTTACACCACAGATCGTTAAACAAGTATTTCATGCTTTGTTTTTTTCACATCTTGACTACTGCTCTGTGGTTTGGTCCAATATTTCATCAACTAATATTAAAAAACTACAAGTGATTCAGAATAAAGCTGCACGTGTGGCTCTCTCATGTGGGTATAGATCAAATGTTGATAAAATGCATGAAAGCCTCTCATGGTTTAAAGTTAAAAATAGATTGGTGTATTCACTAATGGTATTTTTATATAATGTTATAATAAACAAAACACCTTTTACTTTATATACAAACCTATCCTTTAGTACTGACATACATCATTATCCAACGAGGCATGCAGCAGGAGGTAGTTTTATTTTACCTATAGTGAAAACCAAATCAATTCAACGTTCAGTCAGGTACAGAGCGACAAAAGAATGGAACTCTCTCCCAAATACTATCAAACAACAAAACACTCTGCATGGTTTTAAAACATCACTTAAGAAATATTACCTTCAAAGAAACTTAAATAGTTAATATAAATTTAATTTAAGGAGATACTGTTAGAGGGTTCTTAGTTATCTTATTTTTTGATATAGATCCATTCAGAGTAGCGACATTTGATTTTTATTTGTTTATTATTTATTTATTATTTTTGTGATCAATGGTGTTAACTGTATAATATGTATTTTCAAATGTTGTGTAATGTGTGTATGGTGTGTAATGTGATGTCATAAATTGTATTGTTACATGGTAGATTGTAGGACCCCAGGAAGAATAGCTTTTAGCTTATGCTGAAGCTAATGGGGATCCAAATAAAACAAACAAACAAACAGAGTGCTGTATCAAAGCATATTAAACGCAAAGTTGACTGGAAGGAAGAAATTGGGTAGGAAAAGGTGCACAAGCAACAGGGATGACCGCAAGCTTGAGAATACTGTCAAGATTCAAACACTTGGGAGAGCTTCACAAGGAGTGGACTGAAGCTGGAGTCAGTGCATCAAGAGTCACCACGTTTTTTTTGACATTCAAAAATTTTTTGAAATGTTTTTCTTTACATGTAATGAATCTAGAATATATGAAAGTTTCACTTTGCGTTTTCACGTGTGCATTTGTTTGATCGGACAGTAAGTAACCCTTGTGGCACCGATCGAGGAGGCTGTGAACACATCTGCGTTCTGAGTCACAGAACTGATAACGGAGGTCTGGGATATCGCTGCCGCTGCAGGATGGGCTACGATCTGCATGCTGACGGCAAGAGATGCATGGGTAAGACAGATCCCGGTCACACCTTGTCTTTGTGTCTTTGATTACCATTGCATCGTTGTATCTAATGCTTTTTAATGAGGTAATATCATGAAAAATCATCCTTTTGAGATGCAACAGCTTGATGTTTCAAGAAAAATTGTATGCAATATGTGTCTTGCAGCTGTGAGGCAGTTTCTGCTGTTCTCCAGTCAGCTGGCAGTCAGAGGAATCCCCTTCAACCTGTCCACACAGGAAGACATCATTCTACCCATCACAGGAACTCCATCTTATTTCGTCGGAGTGGACTTCAGTGCTGCGGACAATTCGATTTTCTTCTCTGATACGGTGAAGGACATCATCTACAAACAGAAAGTTGATGGAACCGGTGAGAAAGGCTAGTTTTTTATATGCATATTTCAGTAAAGCTGATGTAAGCGATTTCAACTAACTTCTTCTGGACATATATACAATTTATATATAATTGCTTGTATTCACTGGAGTGTTCTTCAGTTCAAATTATCATTTTGTTGGTGAAAAAAAGCACAAAATCTGTGCTCTGTTTGATGAAATGAAATCCTTGACTTGTAGGCAGATAAAGTGAGAAACTGATAGTCACTGAATACTCCACTCAGCCCTCGGGATATTTGCTGTGTGCCAACAAAACATTTTGCTGCATGTGATCTCGCCTATCAGCTGCTTTCAAAGGCCAACTACATGAGATAATGTGTTCGCTGGTGTTGGACTACATTTCTAGTGGAAATCCAGGACACTAATACCCTCCTTCCCTGACTCAACCCAAAACAATATAGACAGTTTGATCATTTCATTCAACACCTGTGAGCCACATATAAGGGAAAGCATATTAATTTGCACTGTTTTCCTTAGTACCAAGGCTGCATTTATTTGATAAAAAAACCCAGTAATATTGTGAAATAGTATTTTAATTTAAAATAACTGTTTACTATTTAAATACATTTTAAAATGTAATTTATTCCTGTGCTGCAAAGCTGAATTTTCAGCATCATTACTCTAGTCTTCAGTGTCACACAATACTTCAGAAATCATTCTAATATGCTGATTTGCTGCACAAGAAACATTTCTTATTATTATCAATGTTGAAAACAGTTGTGCTGCATAATATTTTTGTGAAAACTGTGTTTTTTCAGAATTCCATAAAGTTCAAGGAGTAGATTTTGCTCTAATCTTTGTGTTCCTTTGCTTTAAATTCCTCAGGCAGGGAGGTACTAGCAGCCAATCGGGTGGATGGTGTGGAAGATCTTGCGTATGATTGGATATCGAAGAACCTGTACTGGACGGATCCACGCTACAGGAGTATATCTGTCATGAAGATCGCGGATAAGTCCAGACGAGCCATTGTACGAAACCTCAACAACCCCAGATCCATAGTGGTCCACCCTGTGGCTGGGTGAGTGGTTTATTGGCTAGTCTTTCTTTATGATATTGCCATTTTATAGACATAATAAAAGAAAAGTAGTTGATACTATGGCTCTGTTCCAAAACTTAGTGAGCTACCTTGCCATCTACTGCCTAAATAGGCATCTATCGTCTTGTCCTAGAACCTCGTAAGTGACCAATTTGATGTGATCTACATATCTACACTCTGTGTATCATAAAAATAGCATGCAAACGCACAGGAGACTTGACTCCTGTGTATTAATTTCAGTAGAGTTTGGCAATAACATGCTGCTAAGCTAACAATGAGTCTAATAAGCATTAAAATATGTAGTACATGCGAGTATGTAAATGTGATATGTGTGTTTGTCATTTTTAATAGTTTTTTTTTTTTATATTTCTGTGTAGCTTTATTTCGTAGTTCAGTTTTAGTTTTAGTGATTTTAGTACACCAACTTATACTTATTTCAGTTAGTTGCCATGGGAACATTTCTAAATTTTGTTTCTAAATTTTACATTTTTATAAAAGGTTTTAATTTTATCAATTTTTTTTATTCTTTATTTTTTTTATCTGGCTTCCTTCCAGCCAGTGTCACCCAAAATACTTTCTTTATTTTAATTTATAGTTTTAGTTGATGATGTAAACTGTTATTTAATGAATTATATTTATAGTCAATTTGTCTTGCATTACAGGATACATAAATATGCGATAGTTATGCTGCCTATCTTTTGGAACAGCTTTCGCTATGATGCCCTAATATGTTTTCTTGATAGGCAGCTCACAAGATATTGGAACAGAACCATTGCTACTGTAGGCCAAAAATTACATTCACAAAATAATCACACTCAAACTTCCTCCTTCATAGAAAAAAAGGTTTGTGACCATGAGTTTGAAATCACAGGCACGTTCAAATGTCAACAGACACAATTCAGTGAGCGACCGTGAGCCAGAAACACAGCTCGGGGGAGCCTTACTTTCACTGTTTCCCTAAGACCATGAAAAAGCATTAACAATCAGTACACTTGTGTCCAGTCACACCTTTCATAATGCAGGAGGTGCCCAGCCATTCATAGATTGCTCCTGCTTTAAACCTGGCACAGATAAAGGAGCTCTTTATGCCGTGCAAGTGGGACATTTCCAATGGCTTCAAAGTCATGAGGCCTCTGGGCCCAGGAGACTAGATTAGTGCTGCATGAAGGCTGGTATTGTAGGGCACACTAAGAACTTGGCTTAATGGGGGAAAACCCCACAGAGCACTCAGATAAACTGTGTATACCTCACAGTTTATATATAAAACCCAGCGGATGGTTTCAAAAGTGTCCCCACCTATTAATTTGGCTTTTGGTGAGGGCACGAGGTGAAGATTTATGGTGATTTTGGCATTGTTCCCTCACCCACATACCGACCCAAACCTCTATGACTTTTGGCTCCTCTTTTCAGTTTAATGAATGAGGACTGGCTGACAAACTCCAAAAGGAAAGATATATTATAAAAGTAGTCCATATGACTTCTGAAGACTTAAAGAAATTCAAAAGAATATGTATATATTTATACATACACTGCTGTTCAAATAGTTTTATTTAGCAAAGATATATTAAATTAATGAAAAGTGAAAGCTAATTCAATTAATGTTTACAAAATATTTCTATTTCAAATAGAAACTTATTATATTCATCAAAGAATCCTAAAAAATTATTTTAAAATCTAAAAATATAAAATGGTAACACTTTACTTAGAGCCTTTATGTATAATGCATTATAAAGGGTTATTAAAGGCTATAATGCATTATAATTATAATTATTCATAATGTGCATTGTAATACATTATATCTTGTCGTAAATAATTATAAATGAATTTAAAATGCATAGTGTAACAATGAATTGATAAGTGTTTTAATGTATTATCTGTGGTTACAATTATTCATGAGATTGTACAATGCATTATAAGGTGCATTACAAGCCATAATTAATGCATTAAAACTACTTTTATAATGCATTATACATAAAGGCTTTAAGTAAAGTGTTACCTATAAAATCAGTTATTTTAAATTGTAATAATGTTTCACAATATTACTGTTTTTATTGTATTTGTGATCAAATAAATGCAGCCTTGGTGAGCATAAGAGACTTCTTTTTAAAATATTTTAAATAATCTTAACAAACCCCAAATTTTGAAAGGTAGTATATGTATTTATATAACTCAAAACATTTGTTGTACATTTAAGGAGACTATGCATCCTTTTTGAAGCTTAAAAGCTCTACTGCTCATTCATTATAATTGCATGTAAAGAAGCCTGTGTTCATCTGAGGAAATATAGTAAAACTATAACTAAAACTATGACTATTTCTTTTAAAGCCTTGTGTGTGTCTTTGTGCTTGGCAGTTATATTTTCTGGACTGACTGGTACCGTCCTGCGAAGATTATGCGGGCCTGGGGTGATGGGTCACATGCTCAGTCGATTGTAAACACCACTCTCGGCTGGCCGAATGGCTTGGCCATTGACTGGAGGTGAGTTACAGTTCCCAAAATGAAACAACAACAACAAAGGATTCAGCTGTGCTCATAATACCACAAACAATAATCCATTTCTGTTTCATTCATAAATCTCACTCTCTTTGCATTAACTTTGATGGCTTCCTAAAGCCATTATTCATCATTATGTGTTTTGTTGCACATTCAGTAGCATTCACTCATAATCTCCTTAAAATCATGATCTGACATAATCCTGTTTCTCAGCATTGTCCTAAAACTCTCTCCTCTTGATCATGTCTCTGCCTCTCAGTGCCATGCAGCTGTATTGGGTGGACGCCTTCTTTGATAAGATCGAGCACAGCAACTTTGACGGACAAAACAGGTTGTCTTTGGATCGCATCACTCAGATCTCACACCCGTTTGGACTTACTGTCTTTGGAGGTGCGTTTATCAATATCTATCTATCTATCTATCTATCTATCTATCTATCTATCTATCTATCGTTCTATCGTTCTATCTATCTATCTGTCGTTCTATCGTTCTATGAGAGAGAGAGAGAGAGAATGAGCTTTATTGGCCAAGTATGCTTGCACATACGAGGAATTTGTTATAGTGACAGAAGCTCTACAGTGCAACAGAAAGACAG
>JAFVLL020036490.1:0-11688 GCA_021397915.2 Tor tambroides | reverse complement strand
TGAACTACCAGTTTCAACTGAGTGCTATTACTTACTAAATCAATAATCATAGTTTCTTGTTAGGTAATAGTAGTTACTACAGTGTTAATAGTGCATTTGTGACTTGTTCCTGTGTAGTTATTCATTAACAAAGGATCAGTATTCTAAAGTGTTACCTTTTTTTTTCTTCTTATTACATTTTGTGGCATTTTGCCACAAATACTGTTTGCTAGAGCTTAACTTGTATTGAACCCTTAAGTTTCCTTTAACAGATCCTGGCCAGGTCTCTGTATCAGTGGCTTTAATACATTTACACGTGAGAGTGTGTATCAGAGCCACAAAGCTTTAAAATAAGCCTTAGTAAACTGCTTAACAATTAAAGCATTTCAGTTCACATGAATCTCATAACTGCATAATTGGTTGAGAATTTGCGTTGTGTGTCTGTCCAGTGCTCAGAGAGCTGGATTTAGATGCATACGCACACTCTCACACACGTACACATACACGCTATTTTTTTCCTCGTCTCCCATTCGAGAGCTCATTGCATCTCCCTCCCTCTTCCACTCACAAACCTCCCCTCGCCAGTGCTGAGTTGTGATTGGACGGCCACTGACAGTTTCCACAGAAGCTTCTGGAATACCTTTCATCAAAAGCCCCTGACTGCAGTCATTTTTCACAGCTATGGGGCAAAAGTGTGAAGGATATAATATGCAGATACTTCCAGTGTAATCAAGAGAAATTAGCTATGCGTTTAGGAGTCCATATGCTTCCTGTAGCACATTTATAATCTGCTATTACAATGGGTCGACTATGATGCGAGAAAAGCGGAGGTGGACGGGGAAACTGTAGTGATTGGTCGGCCCAGCTCGTGGCAGGCAGGCTGAGCTGGACTTAATCAGGGATTGGCGTCACTGATTCCAGTTTAGCACTGCGACTGCGCCACTGGAGAGCGTCTGTGCTGCAAACATGGCATGAAAGAAAGTAAGGGGCCGCGACTGGGGGAGGGACGTGCGGGTGAGGGAGAGAGAAAGGGAGAAATTTAAAGGACATGTTCACGCTAGTTCATGTTTTCATGTAGCGTTAAAGCTGCGTCACATTGGGCCTCTCCAGTACATAATCTGTAGTGTATGTGAGCCTCGTTTTCAGCCAATAGGAAAGAAGCAGTGCATTCCGGAGGGTGTAGTTCAGCTGAGTGATTTAAAAAATGTCTTGGCTAACAATTTAACATACTAACAAGCTAAATATAACTTTACACGTATGACATTAGGTGTTGGCAGCCACAAGCTTGAACTGATTGCATTTGTTGCATTCCCATAGTTACTGCTTTTTTTTTATTTTAAATTCAAGTAACTTGAATTCTCATTAGAAGATCCTCACCCCAAGCACATGCTCAATACTTCACCACAATGGTGGGCCCATCAAAACAGCATTCCCTTTTTCACATCTTGCTAAAACCGTATGAATGAACACTATTTCAAAATGTACTGTCCCTATTAGTGCTGGGCAATGATTAATCACGATTAATTGCATCCAAAATAAAAGTTTTTGTTTATATATGTGTGTGTACTGTTTATATTTATTGTGCATATATAAGACACACACATACAGTATATATTTTGAAAATATTTGCATGTTTACTTGTGTATATATTTATATTCACATAATTTATATAATATATAAATATATTTAATATATAAACAATGTGTTTTTCTTATATATACATGCGTGTGTATTTATATTTACATAATAAATATACACAGTGCATACACATCTATTATGTACACACAAACTTTTATTTTGAATGCGATTAATCGTTGCCCAGTACTATCCAGTCCCATGCAACTGCCTACATTGTAGGGACATTAACAAAACGTCCTTACAATGCTACATTAACAAAAATCATAACTAAAATCATTCATGTATTGTAGTCCCAAATTGTTGAAGTAAATTGGTTGAACATTATTAAAAAAAAAAATTTAAAATCTTGAAAGAAATTGTGTATATAAGTAAAATAAACAAGCAGCAAAAAATAATTTCAAATTCAGTATTTTTTTTTTTTCAATCTTTCGTTGGTGAACGATTAACACCAAAAGTAGACAAGTGTAACCTATTGAACAGACCGTACCAAGCAGGGGCGCATTAAGATAACCAGAGGCCCCTGGGCTACAGTATTATGATAGGCCCCCCTATCCTAGGAAACTTTTTTTAAGCTTCCTGACAATTATTTATGTATAATTGATTTTTTTTTTCTTTCTTGTTAATATGCCAGTCAACATTCACAACACTGTTCTGCATAAATGTGAATATAAGTAAATATGCAACTTCACTCTTTTGCCAGAAGGTGGTGCTTGTGGAACACCAGAATTATAGCTGTTACATAAAGTTAGGGTTATTTCAGGCATTACGGAGGTAATATGAAAAGAAAATGCCACCAAAACTTTTCTGGCCGAAATGTGAATTTACAGGTATGATTTAAACACCATAGATCACACAAAATATTAATTATTCATCATCAGTATATCAAAACAACACTTGGCATGTTGGCATAAGCTATTTGGTGATTGCTAACTGCGTTTTTATTTTGAAACATGCCGTGCTCGCGTCAAATTATCATAGCCGCTTAAAGTTTAATGATCACATTTAAGCAATAGGACGATTCCTATTTTTCCATCCCCGGATTTAAAATTGAGACTTTGAAGCATCCACAAGTTACTGAACTCGCATTTTATGACCTTGCAGAAAGTTGTCTGGTCCAGTTCCTTTCACACGGCAGTGTTGTTTCTTGTTAATCTGCACGTTAACATAAGACACTCTAGTACTGGGCTTTTTTACTAGTAGCGCATGCATTGTGCTTTCCGCTTACGGTGGAACACGTGGAACATACCAACTATACGAACTGTGTGGGGGAAACCTAAACTGAACCATACTACAACCAGGGCGTCGCTGAAAATGAGTGCGAGTTTGTTTACAGAATGCTGTTGTCACTGCTGCAAACTCCCATATATACAAATAATTATTCAAAAAATATATAATTTCCCTGGAGCCAGTGGGCCCCCTTCCTAGTGTAGGCCCCTGGGCTTCAGCCCGTTGAAGCCCGTGCGTTAATGCGCCCCTGGTACCAAGTCATGAACACATCGTTGAATCAGTCTCCCTATCCTCTCAAACAGCTTGTTCATTTGAACATTTTGCAGTCATTTTGCAATGTTATGTGTGACTAAGTATAAATAATATTAGTAGCTGTTCGTGTATACCATCATTTGATTTGTCATTCGCAAAGCTTTTCCTTATTTTTGTATACTTACACTTTCACATACTTCAAAGCAAAGATTGTAGTGTTGTAATTAATCTTGAAGTGGATTGGTTTGATTCATGGCTTAGCCCTCTTTATTGACATTTTCTACAGAGAAAATGAGCAAGGAAAATACTGAAACAAAGACTGCTGAAAAAGTGAGCGGTCACTGTTGTGTTTTATTACAAACTAGCAATTTGTATTAACCAGTTGCAGAGCTATTTTTTGAAGTGTTGTGGTTTGTTCGATGAGGGCCTCCTGTGAATAATTTCAGTGCATCAGTGTAAACCTATCTTTGTATGTGTTTTCATATTTCACCCTCTGAAAATTCCTTTTTTTTTTTTTTTTTTTTTTTTCCCCGGCCTGTCAGTAACACAGATAACACATGACAGTACGTATGTGTAGCTATGCTATCATCATTCAAAGCCTGTCTTTTTTTTTTTTTTTTTTTTTTTTTTTTTTAGATATTTATTTTTTACATTAATTCATTAATTAATGTAATTTTATATACCCTTTTATTTAACCATACTATGACAGACAAGACCAGGGGACAGAGAAAACAAGAGAGAGAAAGAAGAAAAAAAAACAAAAAAAAAACAAACAAACAAACAAAAAAAAAATTATAATGATAATAACAAAAATAATAATAATATTAATAATAAAAAAAAATAAATAAATAAATAAATAAATAAAAAAAATTAAAAAAAAGGAATTAGAAAACAAAACAAAAAAAAATTGTGGAGAAAGTCAACAGAGAAGGGGGAGAGAGAGAGAGGAAAAAGAAAAAATAAAATAAAATAAAATAAAAAAAAACAAACAAAAAAAAATTAAAAAAAAAAACAAAAAAAAAAACAGACAATTTGCTTCGATACCTGCTGACAAAAAGAGAAAACAACAGAAGACCCTCTGAAAATTCTGAAGCTGCTAAAATCAATAAAAGCCTAGAAACCCAAGTATTGTAATTTTTTTTTTTTCTCCTCCAAGCTTCTGCTCCACCACCAGATGATGGTTTTTCCCCCAGCAGAATAAGCATCTCCCCTGTCTGCGTTACGTAAGTCCGGCGCTCATTCACGCAGATGTTTGCGTTCCCTCTGCTTCATCTTTGCCTCTGCCTCAGGCGGAGATCTGCCTGGATCAGGCTCTCTGATGGCTAATTGTATAACCATTTTTGCCTCCTCCACAACACGGATGCGTTAAGATAAACGGCACTTTCATTTCCTTTCGTCTCCCTTCCCAAGAGCCCCTGTGCGTCTAGACCGGCTGTGATAGGTAGAGACAGGCGAACGACATCCACGATGGTCTCGCACCCGCTCATCCCTCCCGAATCCTGTCATAGCTGTCCCTCTAAAGACACTTCCTGTTTGCTTTCATTATGGCATGTGCTAAAATTAACTTTATCCTTCCCTCTCCCCCTTCTCTCTCTGTCTCTCTCTCTCTTTCTCTCTTTCTCTCATTCTTTCATCTCTGTGTCCACAGTGCCAGACTCTGTCAAGCCCAGCCCCACCCCTCCTCCCCCCACCAACCCCAGCACCGCCACCAACCCGTCCGTGCCCTCAGCCAGCAGCAGCACTGGTGGCAATGGCAAGCGCACACCCGCCGGCAACCAACAGCAGCAGCCGGCAGCCCCTCGCTACCCTCCCAGAGAGGTGCCCCCTCGTTTCCGTCAACACGAACACAAGCAGCTACTGAAGCGGGGCCAACCTCTGCCTGCCGGAAGCACGGCTCTTGTGCAGCCAGTCTCCGCCAACCCTACGTCTCAGCCTTTCTCCTGCCAGACACACCCAGGTCAGCCTCTCCTCCATGATGTACACGGGGTGGCCTTCTGAGTCAGGGTGCAGCCCAGAAATCACTTACCGCCCGTAGTTTGTGGTCTGTTTTGTCGTTTTGTTATGTAATATTGCAGGAAGTTAGAAGAGCTGGTTGTGACAGGGAGTGTTTGGATGGTTTGTACTGACTTTCAGCCCGTTCTCATGCATGTTCTCAAGCGTGATACAATTATTATTATTTGCTGGGGTCGGCAACCATCCAGACCAGTGAGAGACATTAATATTCAAGTGACAATATTAAATATTGCAGTATTTTTTATTAATGATTTATCTGTGCACGTATTTTTTTTTTTTTTTTCTGTAATTCGTGTGTCCTTTGTAATTTTTTCTCTCTCCCTTGCGACTCTGCAGAAGAGCTGGGCAATAAGGTTATCCAATAGATGAATTCCCCTAAAGCAACTTGTCAGTCACATGAAACGATTACAACAATCCTGTCAATTCCTGATGGGAAATTTCAAACCCCGTCCTATTTTTTTTTTTTTTTTTTTTTTTCCCCCCATGTTCAAGAAGCCACTTCACTCTAATATACATCAAAATATGGAAGTTGGATACCATTTCTGGTTCATGTTGACTTTAAATGTTGTTTATTTTCCTTGGCATTTCATTTTAGAAATGATTAATGCCCTAGCATTTGCATGCTACCTTTCGTATTACTTCCTCTTTGTTGCATTTTACTCTTACTATTTTGTTTAGACTAAATGCTATTTATGTGTATATAATAATGGATAGGGCAGGTTGAGTAAGAATTTTTTTTTTTTTTATTATTATTATTAAATGCTATTCATGTTCCCAAAAATAAATCCAAGAACCAAATCGGAATGGTATTAAAATTATGAATTTGAGTTTGAATCGTATTGGGAAATTTGTGTCTTAATTTAGCCCTAATAATAAGATTTTAATAAAAATTAAACTTGTAAGTTATAAGAGAATTTATAAGAATTTTTTTTTTTTAAATTGTCTCAAGAACTTGTCCTTCCTCCATTCCGCCCTGCGTCAAGCTGTGTTTTAGTTCTTACAGAACACTTTTTTATATATAAATAAAAAAATTGGAGATGCATTTTTTGGTAAAGTTGAACTTATTTAAACTTGAGCGGTGCATTTTTAGAACGGCGTGTGAAGACATGGAGCACAACGTCAAAGACGTCAGTCTCGCGCTTGTTTATATAGAAAATAATGGAAAAGTAGTACAATGAAATGAAAAATCACATTTTATGTGAACAGGCCTTTATGAGTGTGGCGCAATAGATTTGGTTCAGTAGGTATTAAATGGCCTAATTTGTTTATCACAAAGACAGGGTCTTGTTGAAATCTCCTATTGACATTTAATCAGAGTGGTTTTGTTATGTAGTGTTGTTTGAGCTCATTCGTGTGCATGTAGTCAGTAGTTGTGGATGCTGGGTTTTTTTTTTTTTTTTTTTTGCTGTCTCTGTTTTGCAGGCAAAGAAAGCTAGATGGAGAGAAACGGTCTTGCTGAGTTGTGCTTTGCTACTTCCTGTGTTTGGAGGTGTGTGGGTGTGCCAAGAGTGTTGTAGTTTGTACGTGGACTTGGCAGTCTTCTGCTGTGTGTCTGTGGCTTCTCGATTGCAGCGGCAGAGCGAAAGAACGAGTTAGAAAGGAAAAGGGAGAGATGGCAGACGATCAGCTCTGTGGGCAGGGGTGATTCACAGCTTACAGTAAATGTGCGTGATTCAGAAGGAGTCTCCTTTGATTTGCATGGCATATTAATGGGCTGGCTCTTGGACTGTTCTTCTCTCCTCCCAAAGTATTGATTGGCTCTTATTTGTGGTCTGAAGGAATCATGTGTCCTTCTCAGCTCTGGAGTCCTAGTTAAGAGCAAAACCAGAGCCCTGTTTTAATTTCTAACAAACTGTTATCCTAAATCATATTTTTAGGAGTCATAGGCACTCAATGAAGACTCTTCGTTGTAGTGAAGAAAAACCATTCAATCGCAATCAGTGTAGTCTGATTCCAAACGAACGACTCTTGTGGGCTCCTCTTTTTTTAGTGAGTAAAAACAATACAGTGCAACTAGTGTGCTCCAGTTCCTGAATGATTGACTCCTATAAGCCAGTCCTTTTTAGTGACTCAAAACAATATAGTGTTACTTCAATTCTTAAACAACTGAATCTTTTGAGTCAGTTCTTTTTATTGAATCAAACACTTACAACTTATATCGTACTGAGAGACTTAAATCAATGTAGTTGCAGTCTGTTCACATAGCAGTGTGTAGTTAAAGATACACAGTTTTGTCAGTAATATTTAAAATAATTTAATAAAGTTGTTATTTTTTGTTTAGTATTCTTATTCAATACATAAACTCATGAAAGTCTGTGAAGTCATTAAAGACACTTTTTGCAATTTTCAATTTAGCAATGCAGTGGCATTTCTTTTTCCCAGATAACTGTTCCTCAGAAAACTACTAGCTGATAATGGAGCAGTTGTTGAGTGTAGTGGTAACTAGAACAGGAATCTTCAAAATCCTTGTGATTCTCACCCCAAAGGGGTAGGGACCAATAATAATAGAGTTGATATTTATGATGGCTTATTTATATTAAGACAGCATTGCATGTATGGCAGTCCCAAAATGCATTGTGATTTGTTTTTAAAAATCTACATACACTTGAATTTACGTTCATGCTTCCTTCTTCCTTCCTTCCTTCTCTCTCTCTCTCTCTCTCTCTCTCTCTCTTTCTCTTTCTCTTTCTCTCTGTGTGTCTCTCAGTCTCTCTCTTTCCTGGTTGAGCCTGCTTGTGGGTATGTTTTGAGCTGGCACGTGCACTGAGCTGTGGTTCCGCTGGATGTTACTTAATGCACATTGGGAACCCAACGAGTAATAAGAGCTCCCAGCTTTCTGTGTGAGTGTGTGTTTTTACAGGAAGCCACTGGAATGCAGCCGAATGGCCCACAGCTCTGCTGTAAGCCAGCAACAGCAACAGCACAGAGGCTGTATTCATTTAGCTTGTCTCTTTTGCTCCCCCCATCTTTCCTACAGTCGTCACATGGATATCTAATGTAAAACAGCCCAAGGGACAGAAACACTTTACCTCCTATCTTCAGAACCTGTAGGAGACAATGCTTTTTTACTTTTGCGTAGCCTGATGCCCCATTTCCATGTATCTGGGTATATATCGGATTACAACTTAAATTAATGATGATGTGTTATTTTCTATGTGCCGTTCTGACTCGTTCTTCTATGCAAATATTGGGGAGAATTCTAGAACAAAAGTTTCAGTTCAGTAAGAATTTTTATGTAAAGAATTATGTGTATTTAACAAGGATGCATTAAATTGATGAAAAGTGATCGTAAAAACAATTTTTTTTCAAATAGATTCTGTTCTCTTGTTTTTAGAACAGCTATATAATTTTTTTTCCCCCTCAGTGGCCAAATTTTTAAGCTTGTAAATGTGTAAGCATAGAGCCATGCAAGTATGTGTTCTATGTATTTGAATGGGGAATGACCGAAATCACCTTTTTGCCAAAATGGGAAATTTCAGTAACATAATTTAGATCAATATACAGTGCTTTATAAGATCAAATCGCACACAGAAAGGTAAATTTTTAGTGTTGGTCCAGCTAATATGCTTGTGCCTTCTACATCTAACAAACTGTAAGGCAGGACAAACCAGTGTTGTGGTTTCTTTCATTCATAAAATGTAGCAGTGGAGCATCTCAGCATTATATAGTCCCTTATCACATCACTTCTGTCCTTGTGGTCTGATTTATCAGACAGCAGCTTGCGTCAACAGTACTCAGTGTCTTTCAGTCCAGGGCAGCGCTCAATATACCGGATTGGAGTATTAGAGGATTTAGGGGACATCCTTTATAACATCTAGTCAGAGCGCGTCTGAATACAGCAGTCTCGAGTCGTTGTTTTGCAGTAGCGTTCGTTAATGCCAGAGGCACATGCATTACACACTTCACCTTTTAGGTCTAGTGTTTCTGCATGTTGTTTTGAGCTTTGCATTGCTCAGTATGGCCAGCTGTTCTGTGGAGTGCATTACAACGTACAGGCCTGCTGTTGCAGGGGAATTATCAGCTCATTATGGGCCTGTTTGCCTCAGTGAGTCCTGTATTCTCTTCCCCCGAGCCGCCAAACAGCCCTGAGTGCTGGCACTGGTCCCAGCCATGAAAACTTTCGCTCTTTCTCTTTTCCTGTCACACCCACACACACTTACATGCATCCTATCAACGGCAACACTGTTGTGACCAGGAAGTAAAGTTGACCGGGCTGAGACGGCCTAGCTCGGGGAATAATGAGGACTACCCCAAGTACAATGGCATGAAGCCTCTCTCCTCTCCCAAAGTAAGATCTAAAAAAAGATTCTGGCAGACTAGTTTGCTTCAGGGCTAACTTTCAGTTTCTTTGGTTTACAAAGAACACACACATACAGGCACTGAGATCCAGAAAACAGGATTTGTCAGCAAACTATAACAATAACATGCTCTATTTATGCAATTTTTTTTTTAAACCTGGTCTTGATTAGTTGTTGGGTTCTTGTTGTCATGCCTGTTTTAGTTCTGCTATCATCTGTTGTAGTCGCCCCCTGCTGTTCAGTGCTGGTGGTCACACAGTGTTTGCCTGTTCCTGATGTCACATCCTGCCGTGATTGTGTGGGAGCGTGGTGTAGTACATCATGATGGTTGTTGCATAAGACCCTCATGTATGCTGACTCCTCCCCGCATTCTCTCACCAAATGTCTTTGCAACTGACAAACGGCAACGTCAGCAAAGCCCCCTGTTCTTCGCCCCATGGTACCACTGCTGTTTATTTGTACTTGAATGCATATACAAACACAGGCAGCATATGGTGCTGTTTTCTTGGATATAGTTTTTGCTTCCATTCGTATAGGATATAGCCTATTTTTTTGTTGAAACAGTGAGGCAGATTGCAGTGGTAAGAAATAGAAAGCAGGGGTTGACAGACTTAAGATTTATCTCTGAAAAACTAGTAAAATGCATTGCAGTGTTTAACTCATGACTAAAGGTCTCCCATTGTTATATTTAAATCTTGTGAGAAATATGCTTTTAAAAGTTGAGGCTAAAGAGAAAGAGGCTCAGATCTAAATGGTCCAATGTATTAGCTGTCCTAATTTTAAGAGTGTCTAAAAATAAAAGCTTGTTATTTGAAATTCAGCTGAAATGAAATAAATATTATATAAATGTAAATGAAATGATAAATAGAAATGTTGCCTTGGCAACTATTTACAAGTAACTGAAATATTAAGAACTGTAATTGCTAACTGAAATAAAAATAAAAATCTTTAAAAAAAAAAAAAAAGAAAACAGAAAAACTTATCAAAGGTTTATAAAAAAGTAACCAAATTAAAACAAAAGCTGAAAATATAAAAATACAAGATATTTTTTATATAAAAAACTAAGCATATATAAATAATATTAAAACAACACTGCTTCAAACTTGTTTAGTGCATGTTTATATAGACCGAAAATTGAATAATAGTGCAGATGCCATTTTAAGACAAGAATAGAGTAATTATAGGTATTTTTATTATCGGGTGGATTATTACACACATACACTCTTGATGTGTTCAGTTGAATTTGTTATTAGCACAGCTAACTTTAGGCTCAACTTTTAACTGTATATTTCTCACAAGATTTAAAAATAAAAATGGGAGACCTCTAATCATAGCAACAAATGGCAATTTGTTCAATGTTCAGTGTTGCCTAGCACGTTCCGCTGTTTTAGACGGAAATCTGAGTAGAGTTGGTGTGGCTGTGTCTTTGGATGTTTGTAGTGCTCAATATTCACTGGGCAAAAATTGGTTCAGCCTTTGTCTGGACTAATTTGTCTCCAGCAAGGGAAGGTAAACTCCTTCATGCTGCCTGTACAGTACTCCGTCACTCTGACCGTCTTAACAAGGGTTACTATAGAAAGACACAAATGAAACCAACCAATAACTGTTTAGGTAGTGAAACTCAAAGCCAGCATTTAGATTTACTTGTTTGGGTTTTCATAAAATGGTCATTTGCAGGCAAGGGAATAATCAATAATGAGGCTTTGATTACATCATTGCATATTTGGCTGGAAAAAGCTGGCTTTGAGTTGGAATATAATAAGAGTCTGTTCTCTTTGGGCTTTGGTGTATTGTGTGTATGGGAGGCGCTGGGATCATTTGTAAACAATGCGTTCCTTGATGCCAAGAGCTAGTGTGCTTTTGTAAGTGTTCATCTCCTTTTCGGTGTTTCTGTCTCTCCAGTAATGGAGCCATCCCATCTTTCCTCCCAGCATGCATGCTTTCCGGTCGTTCTTTCTCTCTCCTCTGCATCATTAAAGTGCGGGCACACTCTGTGCAGATATTTAGCCCTTGGCCACCTGCCCGCCTCCATGTGAGCCTCGTTTGGTGTGTTTATCCTGTTTCCCATTCAGCCATTGAAGTGTTGTTTTCCTCTAAACTTGGGACCGCACCTCTGGTATGCAGAGCTTCAACTTCATACACCCACCGTACTTTTAATATTTTGAGAAAACTGTATCCTTAAAATCAGCCAGTATGACAGGGAGCTGTGTGTGTGTTTCTGTGTATGGACAGTCCTTGCAGTGCAGCCTATGCTCTGAGGCTGGCTTGCTTTTGTGCATCT
>JAFVLL020036489.1:0-50805 GCA_021397915.2 Tor tambroides | reverse complement strand
GAAAAAAGAGTTTTTCCCATACAGCGTCTTACGACGCAGTACTCGTTCCCATATCTCAGGGAACCGAGGTTACGAAAGTAACCGAGTACGTTTCATTACATTTGTAATTTTTAAAAATACTGGGCACAGAAACCAAAAGAATATGAATAATGTTAGCTGGTTCAGATAATATGGCAAATAGATATTTCCTTCAGTTATTTTCACACGTAATTAATTCCATTAAAATGTATTGTACAAGCTTTTGTTACTTTCACTGTTCATTTTATTGCTCTCTCCTATTTCATTTTTAGTTCCATTGCAGTGGCTCAGTACTGTAATCACAAGATATTTTCCTGTAATAATGCAGAAATCCACTCGTTATACATAAATGTTGCAACAGCAATGAACATATTTTCTGAAATTTATGTCACGTTTTTTATCGTTTGAAACGTGCTGTGACTACCAAAGCCACTCATATAAAGCAATTAACATCAAGCAAGCAGAACATACACAGCATATTTGTATTGATGCGAAATGAGAGAGAAATGTACAGTATAGTCTAACTATTTCACACAGGCTGCTAGCTTCACTTTCTCTTTAAATAAAGTCGTGTATGCTTGATGTTTAAAATAAATGTTGTTTATAGTGATTGCCTCTATAATTTTTGTTTGTTCTATATTTATGATTTAGTTTTAATCCAAATGATTTGTGTGCTAAGTGAGTGAACAGAAATCAAGATCATGCAACAGAAGTGCGCATACTCACTCGCTCTCTCTTTTTACTGTCAAGTAACTTTAGTAACTTGTGCATTATTTAACTTACTTGCTTTTGACAAATCTGACCGAATTACAAACTTTCATGCTTATTTCTAATATGCAAACTAGGAGTCAGCACCCTGTTGATTGTGTCTTTGGAGGGAATAATGGACGTTCACCAGCTGGAATTTGGCAGAGGTTTTGGCTACATGCAGCCACTGACCATCAACATGCTAAATTTAGGCAACGATCTTATGAAACTGGTTGTAAGTATCAAAACAATGTTTAAAGGTGCTGTTTACTCAAAATAAACAAAGCAGCAGTTTGCAGGGTTTTTTTTTTTACACCATCTGCACAAATTGCGCAACAGATATAACAGTTCAACAGCAGCTGTTCTGAAAGAAATCTTGTATTGAAACTAACATTTTATTTGGTGCTTTTCATAGCTATTTCCCTTGATAAAATAGTGTTGTAAGCTTTATTTATTTTTTTCTCATTAAATAAATTATTTTTCTTGTGTTCTTCATAAGCCACATTTAAATTGCACACAAAATTGTTTATCGTACAATCATCAAATATTGATGTTTATTAACATTAATATTATGAACATCTTTGATCTCCAGATGCTCTTAGCAGATTATAAATCACCACACAAAACATATTGTGGTCGACACAAACCTTTGCAGCTTGACAAATATTTAAAGTAGTCTGGATTGTAACTTTTGTTGATGTGTTTACAGTTTTCAGGAATGTCACTTGTTTAATTTTTCAAGATACTACCAAGTGACGGATACATTTGTGGTAAAATACCCTAAATTCGACTGTGACTTCAGCAACAAAATAAAAACAGTTTCACTCATTGTGCGCCTTTCTCTCACCTCAGGAAACAGTGGCACTGAGGATATGCTGTGATGTGCATTGTTCATGCACTGGTGTTCCTGGACAACGAGGACCCCCTGGAAGTGCAGAGCGAAAGGTCAAAGCCCCTCAATTCTGATAGTGTAGAAAATGAATATTGTGGATTCACTATTCTTTCTCGCTTTGTTTCTCTTGGATGGATTTTTTTCTCACTTAGCTGGACACATTTTGTCGTTATGCCAATGATAAATGCATTGCTACTTTAGAATTTAACTAAAATGGGGTATCTTAAAAGTATCTTAAATGTTCCCTCCTGGTGGAATGACCTGCCCAACTCAATCCAAGCAGCTGAGTCCTTAGCCATCTTCAAGAATTGGCTAAAAACACATCTCTTCCATCTTTATTTGACCCTCTAACTCTAGCACTCTCTATTCTAATTCTATTCTTAAAAAAAAAATAAAAAAAACTTTCCCCTTTTAGATTTGCGCTCTATTCATTTACTACTTGTTTTCTTAAAAAAAAACAAAAAACAAACTAACACTAGCTTCTCTGTTCTTTTTGTATTCTATCTGTTTTCTTTTTATTTATTATACAGTTAACAAATGCAAAAAAAGGCCTCTGACACTAGCTTGCTCTATTCTTTTTCTATTCTATCTGTTTTCTTTTTATTAATTATATAATTAAAACAAACCTTGCTATGTGTACTGTGTTAGGCTAACTGAGACTTGTCATAACACTTGCATATTGCTCTTTTGCTAATTCTGATTGCTTTCATTGTCCTCATTTGTTAGTTGCTTTGGATAAATGCTTCTGCTAATCTAAATGACTAAATGTAAATGTAAAAGGCAGCATGATTTTTGAATGGCCTTCACATCAGGAACATTGCTATGATGCCTTAAAGAATTTCAGGTTTTATGTGTCAGCATCCCTATTTTTCTTTTATTTAGGGCCTTACTGGTCAGAACGGTCATCCTGGATTTCCAGGAGATGAAGGTAGTATGGTAAGTGAAACTGATCAGCATACATGTATGTAAAGGGTTAATTCACCCCAAAATTAAAATTCTGTCATTAATTACGCACCCTTATGTCGTTCCAAACCCGTAAGATCTTTGTTCATCTTCAGAACACAAATTAAGATATTTTTGACCAAATCTGAGAGCTCTCTGGCCCTCCGTAGACAACAATGCAACTTCAATGTTCCCAGGTCCAGAAATGTTGCAAGGACATCGGTAAAATATAGTCCATGTGACAGAAGCGATTCAACCGTAATTTACGAAGCTACGAGAATACTTTTTGTGCACAAAGAAAACAATAATAACATAATTTGTTCAACAATTCTTCTCCCCGAGTTACCATCTTCTGCCATTTTGGAGAGTACCCCAGAACATAATCAACATAATCAGCATTGTTTACGTTCAGTAGACAGTGCGCGCAGCATGCTGAACATAAACAACGCTGATTATGTTGATTACGTTCTGGGGTCCTCTCCAAAATGGCGGAAGACGGTAACTCGGGGAGAAGAATTGTTAATACAAAAAGTATTCTCGTATCTTCGTAAAATTACGTTTGAAACCCTGATGTCACATGGACTATTTTACAGATGTCCTTGCTACGTCTCTGAACCTGGGAACATTGCATTTGCATTGCTGTCTTTGGAGGGCCAGAGAGCTCCAAAAATATCTTAATTTGTGTTCCGAAGGTGAATGAAGGTCTTACGGGTTTGGAACGATATGAGGGTGAGTATTACCATTAAATGGTGAACTAGCCATTTAAGGCAAGACATCACAGGTTAATATGGTAAAAAATTAACTAATAGATGTCAGCATACTTCCCCAGTTGATTGATTACATTAAGAATTGTAAACATTATTTATTACAAGTTTTATGAAACGTTATGTTTAAATATTCAAACGAGATTGTGTGTATCTAATATCTAATTGGATATGCACTAATTTGCATACATTTCCAGAAATGAAATCTGATTTTAGGATTTTCCTGTCCAGATTTGAACACTGAATAAAAATTCATTGTTTCACTTTGTTTACATATTATATTAAAAGGTTTTTAAATCAGAAAATACTGTCAGCAGCCAGAAAAATATCACCATGTTTTTATAAATAAATATTTGTATAAAATAAGGCAAATTATGTATGAACAAACCCTTCTGTAAAAACTGTCGGAATATAGATGGAAACTTATTTTGGGAAAAGGGATTTTAAAGATATGTGTTGAGATTGAAATTTACAGAAAAATAGGTGAAGTGCAATAAAGACTTGAAAGTGTAATTTTCCCAAAGACAATCTGTAGCAATGTCTCTGATGTTAAATAGGACAGGATACACATGTTTTATAGAAGATATATGGCGTATATTCCAAGAGCAAATAATCTATCTCCCGTCTTGTTTCTGGCAGGGAGAGCAAGGATCACCAGGACTGAATGGAACTATGGGACATAAAGGTTGCCCTGGAAACAGAGGGATCAAGGTAATGTAACATTCGAATATCATTGGAGAGGCATCTCTTAATGTTGTTTGTATCAGTGCAATGTTCTGCTTGGAATTTCTGGATTTATCTTAGTATGCAAGATGCTTCATACACCACTTGTAAATAGAATGTTAAGCTGGTACTTTTTCTGTTTTACTTAAAAGAAATAATCATCAAGATTAAATCAACAAATCAAACAACGGTTCAAACACATTCAACATTAACTGTGACAGAAGTAATTTTTGTAGGGATAGATTCATACACCACTTGTAAATAGAATGTTAAGCTGGTACTTTTTCTGTTTTACTTAAAAGAAATAATCATCAAGATTAAATCAACAAATCAAACAACGGTTCAAACACATTCAACATTAACTGTGACAGAAGTAATTTTTTTAGGGATAGATACTGTTTATCAGGGGTCCCCAAACTATGGCCCACAGACCGAATGTGGCCCGCCCCCACATTTGTACCGGCCCCCTGGACAATGCCAGAGACATATTTTGAAAATTTTATTTTAAATATATGTTTTACTTATATCATGTCTGTATTTAATAATAAAGGTTGGCTTTCAAATTAAAATTTCACTTTAGAGATGGCTGTTCATGCTTTTATCACCTCACGCTTAGACTACTGCAATTCACTATACTGTGGTAGTTTTAAATCACTAATCGATCGCCTTCAACTAGTTAAAAATGCTGCTGCCAGATTGCTTCATAATAGCCGCAAAAGCGCTCACATCATTCCAATTCTGCGGACCCTTCATTGGCTGCCTATTAAATTCAGAATTGATTAAAATTCTTTTATTTGTATATAAATCTTTACATGATCTAGCCCCTATTTATTTATCTGAATTGCTGTACCCATATACTCCCTCCAGATGTTTAAGATCCCGTGATCAGAATCTTCTTTTAGTCTCACAATCCAGACTCAAACGCAGAGGGGATCGAGCTTTTTCTGTGGTTGTGGAATAATCTCCCTTTAGAGATTAGACTTGCCCCTTCTCTGTCCACTTTTAAATCTTTCCTAAAAACATATCTGATTTCTTTGGCTTATAAATAATTTTCTACTTGGTTTTGCTTAGTCCTCTAAGGGTTTATACTGTTTCTTTGTGTTATTACAATATTTACTTATTTTATTGTTGGGGGCGAGACCCTGTTTTAATTGTTTAGTTGTGCTGATTTTTATATACTTTTTACTATTTTTGAATTTCTTTACAGCACTTTGTGCCACTTTCAGCCATGTGGCTGTTTTATATGTGCTATATAAATAAATTGAAACTTGCAATGGTTGGGAAAGAGAAAGGTTGATTCAGAATGCAGGGTATTTAACCAAACGTGGACAAGTGATTATTTTTTTGTTCAGTGCAAAGAAGTGGCTGTTTGTCTCATCTATCAAGAAACAGTGTCTGTGTGCAAAGAATACGGTCTGCACTGACACTAAGAAAACCGCCACAGAGAAAAGTATGCCAGCTTGCAAGGCCAAATGAGAGCAGACAAAGTGTCGAAGCTAAAAAGTGTACAATCAGCTCAGCAGAATACATTTGTACGCCAAACCCAGTTGAACCAGTCATCCGTTCGAGCTAGCTTTCAGGAAGCTAAACTGATTGCAACCAACTATAGGCCATTAAGTGACGGTGAGTTTGTCAAGAAATGTAAGAATGCTGTTGCGGAGGAGGTGTGCCCCGATAAGAAAGACGTCTTAAATGCGGTGAGTCTGTTCGCAAGTACAATCACCAGACAAATTGAAGAAATGGGGAATAATGTATGTGCCTAGCTGCAAGAAAAAGCGAAAGAATTTGAATTTTTTGCATTTGCACTGGATGAGAGCAATGACGTGCAGGACACAGCACAGCTGCAAATTTTACTTCGCCGAGGTAATTCAAACTTTGAAGTGTCCGAGGAGCTTGTAGCCCTACAAAGTCTAAAAGGCACTTTGACAGGGGAGGATTTTTTGTGCCAAACAATGGAAGAGCTGGGACTAGACTGGTCTAGGCTGGTCAGCATCACTACTGATGGCGCTCCTAGTATGGTTTGCGCATCGAGGGGGCTTATAAGATGCAAGAATAGAGAAATGGAAAGTGGTCTCACCCCCCGTTACAAGTCCACTGCCTGATTCACCAGCAAGCCCTCTGCTGCAAAGTTCTGAAGTGGGAATCGGTTATGAAGGTGGTGGTGTCATGTATAAACTTCATCAGAACAAACAGACTTAAACACCAGCAGTTCCAAGCCTTTCTCTCCGAGCTAGAGTCTGCTCATGGAGATGTGCTTTAACCATACTGAAGTCTGATGGTTAAGCCGGGGCAGAGTTTTGAGGCATTTTTATGAGCTGCAACCTGAAATCAATGCCTTTCTTCTGACAATGGGCGAAATTGTCCCAGAACTGATCGACGCAGAATGGAAATGGGACCTCGCCTTTTTAACAGATGTAACAGAAATATTGAATGGCCTCAACTTGCAGCTCCAAGGCAAGGGGAAACTAAAATGTCACATGTATTCCCACATAAAAGCATTCGAGGTGAAACTAGCACTGCTTGTGGGACAAGTGCAAAAGCAAGATTTCACTCATCTCCCTGTAACCCAAAGCCTCTCAGCTGAGAAACCAGTGGTCCCATTCCCAGCTGAAAAGTCCGTGGAAGCGCTGGAAATGCTGAAGGCGGAGTTTGACGTCCAATTCCGTGAGCTACATGTCCACGCTAAAGAAATCCGCGTTTTCCAGAACCCCTTTGCTGCCGACATTGACGAAGCCCTGCCTTCTTATCAGTTTGAGTTGGCTGAGTTACAGAACTGTGATGTTCTGAAAAGCTCATTTAAGCCCCTCGGTCTCATTGAATTCTATGCTGCCATCCCTAATGAGGGTCCCAAACATCAAAAAGGTATGCAATGAAGATATCCCACACCTTTTGGCAGCACATATATCTGTGAGCAAACCTTTTTATGCATGAAACTGATGAAATCTCACTGATGAACATTTGCATCAGTCTTTGAGACTGGCTGTGACAGGAATGGAACCTGACATTGGACTTCTCACCAGCCAGAAGCAAGCCCACAGTTCACACTGATTAATATGTCTAAGTTATTAAATGTTTGATTTCAGTTGCACTAAATGTGATAAAATAAATGTCATTATGATAGTAATAATGCTCTTTTAATAGCTATATATCTCTTGAAAAGTAATGGTCATTTGTCTGTACGGTGCATAACAAAATATTAAACTATTCTAGCATTAGGAGGCAAAATAAATACATTTAAAATCATAATAACTTCTTCACATTAATACTAGTAGTCACTCCAGCCAATGAAATTTTCTGATCAGACCGACCCGGCCCCCCATTAAAGAAAGGAAAAATTATGTGGCCCTCACAGAAAAAAGTGTGGGGGCCCCTGCTGTATATGCTTCCTACATGATTATTACTAACTGCATGACTAGGATATATTTATGTCAGTGTTTAATGTTTCTGTATATGAAGACAGTTAAACCGACTGAGATTGTTTTACAGCTTTTCTTAATAAAATAAATTATTTTAAATTTTATTTTAATAGGGCCAGAGAGGCTACACTGGAAAAAAAGTGAGTAACAAGAGTTATTATTCTATTTACTGGCTGTTAGCGCTATTATTGCTCCCACTTAAACAGTTACTGTTCGGACAGAAATATACGGGTCATTCCACAAAATTGGTGCTTTTTCCACTTGGAAAAATTAAAAAATAAAATACGTTTAATCAACATTTTTTTAATATCCATGAAATGAAGACACCTTAAAATGTAAATTGTGAAATAGTATTGTGTATCTAAGACTATGCAATTTATTATTTTATAACTATTTTTATACCTCATGTTTTGGTATTTTTGTCAACCCTGTTACCGACACAGCGTTACTATATACTATAGTTTAATTAGAACTATGGGATAGTTTTCACATATACGAGTAGCATTTTAATCCCTCTTTTCACTGGGATTGTTTCAGATTTTGGATTTTTATTTATTTATTTTTTTTGATATTCGTCCTTCAGATGAACAAGAACATTCTAATTTTGGTGGGTGACTACATGTCAATTAAGAAAAATATATATTTTTTACAAGAGAGATATTAAAAAAATAGCTTTGTCTAAAATAAAATATTGTAAAAGTTACAATGGAAAAACCTGGAAGGCTGTATCAAATATAATTTTTACAATTTTTATGAAATTAATGACAGTAACAGGATTGGCGTCATAGTCACAGGACTGACCAGAGTAACAGGGATGGCAGTACACACGTAATTTAGCACACTGCAGATATTTGTTTACATAATACTGTAAAAAGTTTTACCATTTTAAATCGCATTATATTGTTTTGCACTTACTTGGCATAGTTGTATGACAATAGTAAACAGTCAATTTTTCAGTTACAGTCAGTTAATTGTTGATTTAGCACATTACATTTCAAAGATATCTAATGTTTTAAGGTTATTGTAATTAGATAATGCATTCCATTTGTTTGTCTGTGTCCCCTCACAGAACTTCAAATATACTGATCTGGTTCAATTATTAGGCAAGGAAGCTGATCAGGTCTTGGTCTTTCTGTGATCATCTGAAACCAGACCAAGATCTTGATGCTGAAATTTGGTTTCATTTTCTTGAACATTGCAAGATGGTGAGGGTCTGCAGTCACCTTGCTGCTCTTCTTTGTGAATAAATTTACATGGATGCATTATTGACAATTGAATATTTTTATTTATTTATTTTTTTTATTTTTTTTTTTTTGAGATGGATCATCCGACCCTGGTCATTAACAACAACAATAGTAATAATAACAATACAACAATACTAACAAAAAATGTAACTGATACTCATATGCCACCCACACTGAAAGATATAGGCATTAGCTCAATAATACACCCAGGGTGACCTTTAAACATATTTGCATTTTACACAGACGATCTTTAAAAACACCTAATCTGTCATCCCTGTTACCCACTTGTCAAAACCTCTTGCTCTGAAAAGTAACAGGGCTGACAGTAACAGGTTTGACGATTTTGAACTAATTTGCTAATTTCTAGCTAGTAGTCAAGTTCACAAAAGCATGTTGTACACGTTGAAAGGATTTTACTTGTAGATATTGATTATATTAAATGTAATAAATAATTGTTTTAATTTACATTTTAAAAATGGTACCAGTATTGGACACTGCATGATGTTCCCCCCTCAGTCAAGCCTCATAAATCATCAAAAATAGAGCATTATAGAGGAGTGAGAGAAACATGCTTGTGTTTAGGAATACTTGTTGAGAGATGATGTAACCTCCTAGAAATGATGTCACTTGAATGTTTCATTATATTACAAGTTTTTTTAGATGAAGGTAACAGGGCTGACATGATATCAGGGGACACCAATAAAATGATTTACAGTATATTTTATAGAAAGCGTATACTTATGCCAAAAACATTGCTTAATAATGAGACTGTATTTAGAACAGTATGCAAATGTGATTTTTACATCATTTTAGCAATTAAAAATCCTACTGAAATGAAAAATCATAGTGAGGGACAGGCCAAAAACCTTACCCTTATCAGCATAAATGCTATTTAAATTATTTAAAATAATATTTAATTGACTTTAATTTAATGTAATATTGATGAAAGAATACATAGTATTGTTATTTTTTTTAAATCACAAATTTATTTGTTATATTAATTCTATGTTTCATTATTTCTTATTAACGCAACAGACACTGATTTCGTGGAATGACCCATACACTAAAAAGTGCTTTAATGATTGTTTGTCCTCCTGTTTTCTTTACAACCACAATTTACTCCTCATAAACAATGTAAAAGTTTTTTTTTTTTTTTTAACTTTTATCTTTGTCTCGTTTAATTAAATAAACATGTTACAATTCAAATTTAAGTTAGATGCAACATTGCAAGAGATATTAAGACTTTAATTATATTACTTGAATATTTAATTACTATTTTTTTTGCAATATTTTTTTTACTTTACACATCAACAGGTTAAAAAATTTGAAAAATTGTACTTAAAATTGTACTTAAAAACACATTAAGTTTCTCATTAAGAATAATGATTTTTTTGCACTTAAGTTAACTGTTTTCATTGGGCAGGTTTTGGTCTGCTTTTTCCAAGCTGCAGATGTTATTTTAGGGTTATACAAGTTTTTGTTCAGTGGTTGTTGATTACTTCCATAAACATGACTGTGTGTGACCCTTTTGACCTCTGTCTGACAGGGAGAAGATGGGGAGGATGGGCTGGATGGAGTGAATGGAGAACAGGTCACATCTTTATTTCTCTCCTCTGCCTCTTTTCTACACTTACAGTCACAGTATTATAAATGAAAATGATTGTACTATATTGAAATATAAAATAAATATATTAAAAACGGAGAAATATAAAATGTACAGAAAAATAAGACTGATATCTAAATGGAAATCAGGCATTCGTTCTGTGTAAATCAGTTTGAGTCTTGTTTTCTGTTTTTGTGCATGTGCATGTAAATCAAAACATAAGCAAAGTCCTTTTGGTACCTTTGGTAATAGACACTTATTTGGATGCAAGAAAGTTCATAATACACATACACACAATTCAAATATGCATGAAAATGCAACTAATGTCACATCTGATTTTGAAAATATGCATGAAAATGCAACTACTGTCACATCTGATTTTGAAAATCTCAGAATTAAAATCCTAAATTTCATTAAATATAAAGTTATACCTTCCATACCATGTAGCTGTCACGCCCCTGGACTGTTTTGTTGTGTTCTGTTTTGTTTTGCTCCCCATGTGTCCCGTGAACCAGTTTCTTCCCTGTCTGATTAGTTCATTCCCTGCACCTGCATTTTAGTAATTATCCTGTGTATTTAAGTTCCTGTCTGTGTGTTTCTCCCCTGTCGGGTCTACTTGTTTCTACGTGTGTTTGCTCAGCTCCTGTTGTGATTATTCCCTTGTGTTTCCTTGATTAAAGACTGTTAAATGTTTCCTCGTGCCTCCAGCGTCTTCCTGCAACAGCGTAACGTGACAATAGTATAAAATTCCCTCTTTCAATGGAGTTTTTTTTTTGCCTGTTATGTCATCCGCCAAGTGAAACACTTAGTAGTAGAAGTAGAATTAGTAGCACACCCCTCCTTAGAAAAACACTTAATTTTGAGGAATCATTTGTGAGTTGTACACTGAAGTTCTGTGCTTTTAATATCTCTAATCTTAAGTATGAACAATTAATAATAGTGCAAAAAATGTTTGAGGAATACCATTAAAGTGCTGCCTTCTAAACACTGCAATAAATTAAACCCGGTATAGGTGACCTATGAAACTGCACAGTTGAGCACCGCATTGTAATTAAATGAGTTATTGAATATTTAATTGATTCACTGTACTATGTTTCTGTTGTGTGCAGGGTGATGCTGGCCTAAATGGGCTTCCAGGACCTAAAGGAGACCTGGGCAGTGCTGTAACTACATTATCACACACACATTATAAATGCCTGTTTTGTTCGATCACAGCAGTTTACTTACTGTATCACTGTTAATATAAGCAGGAAAAAATGTAAAAACAACCCAGTGGCTTCCTCACAGCAATATTTATGTCTTTTAGGGTGTGAAGGGTTTCAAAGGCAATCCTGGACCTAAGGGACACAGTGGAGTGAGAGGAGATCCTGTAGGTCTTCCTCTGTGTTTAAGTAGCATTTTTTTTTTTAAACAGCCTTAACAGCCTGACTTGATTTGTCTGTATATGATTCTCTGTTTATTTTAACAGGGTGCACCAGGAATAGACAACACAATTCTAGGTCCAAAAGGCAAGAGAGGAGATACTGGTCTCCCGGTAAGCCTCCTTGTTTATACTTCTTCTGAAAAATGTTAACTCTATTTGAGTGACAAAATGATTGCCAGGTATGTTTACACACACGAGGGATTTGTTTTGGTGACAGAAGCTCCACAGTGCGACAGAATGACAGTGACAAGACAAGACACGGATAATAAAAATAATAATATACAAATATACAAAATAGACAATCTGCAAAATAGCACAAACACAATATACAAAATGGACAATTTAGTATGTACAGGTATGTGAGGTGCAAATTTGAAATGTAATATATGTGTGTTAAATAAATAAATGTATGATAGTGTTGTGTGTTTCATGTTTATTGTTAAGTGTTCAAATGTTCATGAGATGGATTGCCTGAGGGAAGAAACTGTTCCTGTGCCTGGCCGTTCTGGTGCTCAGAGCTCTGTAGCGTCGACCAGACGGCAGCAGTTCAAAGAGGGAGTGTGCTGGATGTGAGGGGTCCAGAGTGATTTTGCCAGCCCTTTTTCTCACTCTGGATAAGTACAGTTCTTGGAGAATGGGGAGGGTTACACCAACGATTCGCTCAGCAGTCCAGACTACCCTCTGTAGTCTTCTGAGGTCAGATTTGGTAGCTGAGCTGAACCAGACAGTTATTGAAGTGCAGAGGACGGATTCAATGATGGCGGAGTCCTGTGGCAGGTTGAACTTCCTCAGCTGGCGAAGGAAGTACAACCTCTGCTGGGCCTTTTTAACAATAGAGTCTATGTGAATGTCCCACTTCAGGTCCTGAGAGATGGTGCTGCCCAGGAATCTGAATGACTCCACTGTTGTTACAGTGCTGTTCATGATGGTGAGTGGGGGGAGTGCAGGGGGGTTTCTCCTGAAGTCCACGATCATCTCCACTGTTTTGAGTGTGTTGAGCTCCAGGTTGTTAAGACTGCACCAGACAGCCAGCTCCTTAACCTCCTGTCTGTAAGCAGACTCGTCACCGTCCTGAATGAGGCCGATGACTGTGGTGTCATCTGCAAACTTCAGGAGCTTGACAGAGGGGTCTTTAGATGTGCAGTCGTTGGTGTAGAGGGAGAAGAGCAGTGGGGAGAGAACACAGCCCTGAGGAGCTCCAGTGCTGATCGTACGGGTGTTGGATATGTATTTACCCAGCCTTACTAGCTGCTGCCTGTCTGTCAGGAAGCTGGTGATCCACTGACAGACAGAGGTGGGCACGGAGAGCTGAGTTAATTTGGGCTGGAGGAGTGATGGGATGATCATGTTAAAAGCTGAGCTGAAGTCCACAAACAGGATCCTCACATAACTCCTAGGACTGTCCAGATGCTGCAGGATGAAGTGCAGTCCCATGTTGACTGCATCATCCACAGACCTGTTTGCTCTGTAGGCAAACTGCAGGGGGTCCAGTAAGGGTCCAGTGATGTCCTTCAGATAAGCCAAAACCAGTTTTTCGAATGACTTCATGACCACAGATGTTAGAGCCACAGGTCTGTAGTCATTAAGTCCTGTTATCTTGGGTTTCTTTGGGATGGGGATGATGGTGGAGTGTTTGAAGCAGGAAGGGACTTCACACAGCTCCAGTGATCTGTTGAAGATCTGTGTGAAGATGGGGGCCAGCTGGTCAGCACAGGATTTCAGACAGGCTGGTGTCACACCGTCTGGGCCTGGTGCCTTTCTTCTCTTGTTCTTTCTGAAGACCTGGCGCACATTATCTTCACTGATCTGCAGTGCAGGAGGGGGGGAGATGGGGGTTGCAGGAGGTGTGAATGGTGTTTTTTCAAACCTGCAGTAGAACTCATTCAGATTGTCTGCCAGTTGTTGATTCTCCACAGTGCTGGGGGATGGTGTCTTGTAATTGGTGATGTCTTTCAGACCTTTCCACACTGAAGCCGTGTCACTGGAAGAGAATTGGATCCTTAGCTTATCGGAATAATTCCTCTTTGCCACTCTGATCTCCTTTTCCAGTGTTTTTTTTTCAGTATTTGGCCTGTTTATACAAGACTCTGTTCCCATTCCTGTAAGCATCTTCTTTGGCCTGACTGAGCTGTCTGAGTTTTGCAGTGAACCATGGTTTGTCATTGTTGTAAGTTAGATGAGTCCTGGTAGGAATGCACATATCTTCACAGAAACTGATATAAGATGTTACAGTCTCTGTGAACTCATCCAGATCGTTTGCAGCAGCTTCAAAAACACTCCAATCAGTGAGGTCGAAACAGGCTTTTAAATCTTGCTCTGTTTCATTAGTCCATCTCTTTACAGTCCTTAATACAGGTTTAGCTGATTTCAGTTTCTGCCTGTAGGTCGGTATAAGATGAACCAAACAGTGATCAGAGAGTCCTAAAGCTGCTCTGGGGATGGAGTGATATGCATCTTTTATTGCTGTGTAACAGTGATCCAATATATTACTGTCTCTGGTGGGACATGTAACATGCTGTCTGTATTTTGGCAGTTCATGGGAGAGATTTGCTTTATTAAAGTCCCCTAGAATGATTAAAATAGAGTCCGGGTGTTGTTGCTCAGTCTCTGTGATCAGATCAGCGAGTTTCTGTAAAGCTGAGCTCACGTGCACTTGGTGGAATGTAAACACTCACGAGAATGAACGAACAAAACTCCCGCGGCGAGTAGAAAGGCTTACAGTTAATGATGTACTGTATGTTTAATGTTGTTAATTTAAACACCACTAACACATTTGTGCAGTTTGACACATACACACTTGTTATTGCTTCCCCTCTGAAATTACTTTCTCTTTGGCTGATGTCACCAGTTATTCTCACTTTAACTGTTTTGATGAAAAATACCTGATTAAGACCTTTAAAGAAAGAGAATCAAGTGACCAAATATGAGAAACATATCAGATTTAGAACCCTATTTTTCTGTGTGTTAGCAAAATTATCCGATGTGTGACCAATATTAGTAAAAGTGTGTTATGATTGTGTTTTGTTGTCAGGGTGACCAGGGCCCTGTTGGACCCCCAGGCAGGCCTGGAGATAATAGTGATCCTGTGAGTATTACCGGTTGTACTTTATTTTTAACAGTACGTGCACTTACATGTACATATATTGTACTTACCATGGAAAATACAGGGTAGTATAAGGTAAATACATGGGTTAAGGTTAGGTTTAGGAGTAAGTTCAAAGTTAGTACCTTGTTATTACCCAGGTATTGTAATTGCTATAATAAGTACATTGTATGTACATGCAAAACAGGACTGTAAATTAAAATGCTGCCATATTACCTGTACTAGTACTGTAGTAGCTTCTAACTGTAACTACACTCTCAGAAAAAAGGTACAAAGCTGTCACAGAAGCAGTATCATAAGGTACAAAGCTAAAAGGTACATGTTTTTACCTTATTTACCCATAAAAAGGTACATATTAGTACGCTAAAGGTATATTTCAGTACTTTAAGAGTCCACATTAGTGTCTAAACTGTACATACTAGAACATTTTTAAAAGAGTAAAATTCTGGTTTTGAAATTCATCCATGGATTCGTCCATGTACTTGTATATGTATTCGGTTCATGACAAATACAGTCAGTCATAGGCGATCAATCCAGAAGCATGCGTGGCAATGCAACGTTAACAGTCATAACAGGAAAGAGCAGAAGAACGGACGATCTATGCACCAACAGTGTTGCCAGGTCCATCACTAGTGGGGTGAAAGGTGGTGACAAATGTAGGGGCCCACGGCTGTGGGGGGCCACCAGCGATTTCAACCGACTGCCTGAGGCAAACCTAAGAAGATGCTCAGGATGTGAAAAGCTCGAATTGAGTTGCGTCTGTTCATGACCTTGAGCTGACAAATACATACAAAATTATGTTGAAATACCTGTCTTGGTGAGTAAAAAGCTGTCGACCACAAGGCTATCGGCGCTGACTGGTATGAATTTTTAAAAAACTAGCATACTGATACAAGTGCCTAAGCAATGCAGACAGCATCGTGAATTGAGAGTTAACTGTTAAATTAACCTGCAAAGATCGCCGGCGACTTCAGATTTATTGTTGTTTCACATTCACAGCACATTAAAACGTCACACTCTTACTTGATCTGGACAAACTTTTTAAGATTTAAGACTCCAGCTTTGATATTTGACCACTGTTATGATAAAACTCGTTTGCAGTGATTGTAATTTCTTAATTTATGTTGAGTGCAAAATAATCAATCAGTAATGTAAGATATTTTGAATAGAATTCATATTCATTCATATTCAGTCACGTCTGCTGCAGTTTATTTGTGTTTGCATAGTTTCACTTAACAGCATCAATAAGAGCATATACTTGGAGTAATATTGATGTATTTACATTTACTTCATATTTCTTTAGACAGAATCATAATTTCTATTAATTTTCCAATGAATAATGCAATCTGATGAGCATTAGTTGCTTCTAGTGCTGTCTGTCTGTGTTATCTCTTCCGCAATCGCTGTTATGACTCATTCACTGCTTATATGTGAGTCATCTTACGTGTTCATAACCCGTCCTGCCTCTTCCGATGACAAACTCCCACTAGGTGGGTAAATGCATATTTCTATAGGTAAATGTATACTGGGATAAAAACGATGTGGGTAAGCCATGTAGTGGTTGAATAAAAACAAAAGATTAATGATAAACAGATAATGAGGATTACATCTCATACCTGGCAGAGGTTGCAACGCAAAGAGGAGAAAATACTGTAACAAAGAGCAAGCTCACATTGGAACATTGGATGAAAATTCTAAATACTAGATTGGGAGTGGGAGTGGAGGCGAATTGTCATCAGAAAAGTTTAGATTGTATTTTCTTTTCATCTTGCCTCTGTATAATGCATGTTAAAGTAGTTTCATAAGTGCAGTGCTGCTTCGTTTACAGTGGTAACCAAAGAAAAACTCTATCGCTACCGTTCCATGAGCGCCACCCGCTGTCAGTGAGTGAATTTGCTTTCTCATTCAGCCGTCTGCTGTTTTTATTTTGTGCAGATGTTTTATGTAGTATAGTTTCACATAGCTAAAGTCAGCCCATTCTGTTTTTGCTTTGAATTGTGAAATTATACTGTACAATCTAATTTAAATGTAAAACTACTCATATAGCATCTTTGTTTGGATGCTGATTAAAATGCAGTGGTTCTGCAACTTTTTCATTCATTCTGATTCATATAAAGGCACAGTCAGGGGAAAAAAAAAAACATGAAACTGCCACAACCGTTGGCTCTGATGTCTCTATAGTGGTTAAACATGAGATATAATTCATTTGGGGTAAATTTAATGGCCAGGCTTTGGTCTCATTAATTGAATCAAATCAAATTTTATTTATATAGCAAAAATAAAAACAACAGTAGTTGACCATTGTACTGTACAAAAAGGCAAAGGATAAATATCTAAAAAGGAGACAAAAGAGAATTAAAAAATGCAAAGCAATGATATGGATAAAGGGAGACTATTCCATAATTTTGGACCAACGATAGAAAAAGCTTGGCCACCACTGGCCTAGATCTCAGAACCACCAGCAATCTTTTTTGAGATGACCTTAATGATCTAGAAGTTATTTAGATTCAAAAGATCAGAAAGATAGTTTGAAGCTAATTTATTCAGAGCTTTAAAAACAAAAAAAAGGAGAAAATTTTGAAATCAGTTCTTTAACAAATCGGCAGCCAGTGCAAAGAGTGTAATATTGGGGAAATATGATTAAATTTCAAGTCAAAAGTCTGGCAGATGCATTTTAAACCATCTGAAGATGTCTACAATTAAATGCAGTCAATATAAAGAGAATTACAATAAGTTTATATGAAATGAACGCATGAATCACTCTTTCAAACTCTGCAAATGTTAAGAAACTTAGAAAATAATCTTAATTGGAAAAAACTAGATTTAACTACAGCATTTATCTGTTTATCAAATTTGAGGGCAGAGTCAAAAATAATGTTTTTCACAGGAAGTTTTACATAGGGGACCAAATCTCCCAGGTCGCCTTCAAAAGCTCCTGATACACCTGTGGGCCCAAACAAAATAACCTCTTTTTTTTCTTTTGTTAAGATGCCAAACATTTTAAGAAACCAAGAATCAATATCAGAAAAGCATGCTGATAATGAACTTAAGCCTTTTTTGTGATTTTTCTTTAATAAATTTGTGTCATCAGTGTAAACGTGAAATGAGGGAAGGGAAGGGAAGGGAAGGGGTGTGTGGCCAAGTATGGTGACCCATACTCAGAATTTGTCCTCTGCATTTAACCCATCCAAGTGCATGCACACAGTAGTGAACATACACCCGGAGCCTGTGGCGCGACACCCCTTGTTTAGAAAGAATAATACACAAAGGAAGCATATACAGCGAGAACAAAACAGGGGCCAGAATGGAGCCCTGAAGGACTTCATAATCCAAAACAGAAGATGAAAACCCATCAAGACAAACAGAAAAACCAATTAAGAGCACAACCTTCACCCACAAATTTAAGTCTAAGAGTAAGAGTAGTACAGAATCCCCTAATTCAACAGTCAACAAAATATCATTAAAAATTTTAAATAAAGCTGACTCAGTACTACTGTGATATTTTCTAAACCCAGACTCTAATTCTTCAAAAACACTATTTAGCTCTGGAAAACACTGCAGTTGTTCCAAAACAACTTTATCTTAGATTTTAGAACTAAAAGAAGTTATACAGGTCTATAATTGGAGAGGATGGTTGGGTCAAGATTAGTTTTTTTTTAAGCAAGGGTTTAATGGTTAAGTATTTAGGACCAACACCTGTGAGAAGGGACTTACTTATTATAGCTGAAATGCTAGGCCCAACAAGATCAAAGACCTGCAGCAAAAAATGTGCCGGAGTAATGTCATGCAGACATGTGCTAGGTTTAAGCTGCTTAATAATAGCTTGAAGTGAATTAAAAGTAACAGTTAGGTAAAAGTGACTATAATGTCAGAGAAGTATAAGATTTTGTAACTTTAACTGATTTTTGGTATCTAATGAGTGACTCACGTAATATTTCAAAAGACACTTGTAATTTGTCTTTTTTCCACTTTCGTTCAGCTCTAAGACAAACTCATCTAAGTACAAGTGTGGTGTAACCTGGTTAACCAAGGTTCAGCTTTAGAATGTTGCTGTTTTTCTCTTAGTGGAGTCACAGAGTTCAATATGTCATTACTGATGGAACTGAACAACATAAGATGTTCATCAACATGAAATAAATTTGAAAGGGACAAGCCTCCTTGAAAAGAGCAGATAAATCATCACTAGAAGATGGACTAAAAGTTTCTGAATCTGCTGTGAAACCCTTGTAGTTTTTGAAACTTCAATCAAAATCAAAAGCCAATCATACTGAGGAACAATGTCTCCTAAGAAGTTTGCAAACTCCTTTACAAAATCCTTATTAGGATTTAGAGGATGATAGACCACAACGATGGCTAACTGATCCATATTTAGATGAAACAAGATATTTATGACTAAAAACGGATGCAAGCCCACCGCCCCTGCCATAGAATCTAGGGCAGTTCAGAAAAGAACAATCTGAGGGCACAAGTTCAGAAAAGGGGCCTGTATCCCCCATACTCAACCAAGTCTCAGTCACTAAAAAAGTTTGCTTGAGGTGATGAAAAAAATGTCTTATTTACAAGAGATTTAGAGTTTACCAGAGCCATCCTGACACACACTGGATTGCAAGGACTCACACCTCCGTAATGAAGACGTTGGTGTCCGACAGCGAGAAGGTATTAAATATTTGTTCTGGGTCACAGGTAGAATCCTTTCTGTTGAGAATCCATTCTGTGGTGTCTGACAGCGAGAAGCAATTAAAAACTTATCCTGGGGCACAGGTAAAATCCATTGATAAGCCTCCTCAAGTGAGCGTCGCACAACAAAGCGACAACATCTAGGCTAGTATTTCTATTTTTCTATTTTTAATCAAATGAATGCAGCCGTGGTGAGCACAAGAGACAACATTAAAACATTAAAATCTTACTGATCCCAACTTTTGAATGGTTCCTGTTTTAGTGTGTTGTACCATAATGGTCGTGATTTGTATCTGAACTTTGGTGTGACAAATTTTGGATATCCTTCATCAGCAGAGAAAAAAAAAAAGAATTAAATAAGGGTTATGAAGTTTTATAATTCAGATAACTTCTCTGTGTGTTTTGGTAGGGTGCTCCAGGAAGAAAAGGCAGACCAGGATTGCCGGTAATGTAGCATGAAATATATACATAGAAATCTGTTCTGTTCATTTTTGTTCTAGTCTACTTTGTTGTATTTTAATTTAATCTATTATTCTTTTTTAATATTGTCTGTTCTAATCTACTCTTAATCCTAACACATTCTAATTAATACAAATAATAATAATTATTATTGTTGTTTATTATATTAAATCTGTTCTGTTCTTTTCTAATTCATTAATTTCAATTCTAATATGCTTTTCAAACGTAAATTCTATTATTATTACGGTTGTTGTTGTAAGTGTCATTTATTATAATGTGTAATCTATTCTGTTCTGCTGTAGTAATGTGGTAGTGGTAAATGTGTGTATCTTTTATAGGGTGCATCTTCAAATGAAAAAGGAGACGCTGGACAGCAAGGGCCTCCTGGTTACCCTGGACAAGTGGTGAGAACTGGAACTTTTCACCCTTATTTAAAAAGAAACACACAGATAAGAGATTTCTAATGTTAAGGCTGGAATTTACTACACGACTTTTACCCTGATTTTCCCCAGATTTACAGTCTGGAGATGTTGATGCTAGTTGCCAGACTGCAGATTTGAGTTGACAGATTTCATAGAAAATCATGTAGTGTATGATAGCTACAGACCATGATTCCATTCATTCGAGGATATCAAACTTTGATTTTGATTTTAGAACACACATTGTTTTCATTTGTCACATGTCTCTTAGCAACAAGGCACATGTTTCTGTGTGAGTTTGTAGTGATCGGAACAACTATAAAGTCTGGTAGTGTGTGATGCTCAGTCATTTAGTGTATGATGCCCAGTTTTTGCATTGTGACTGTTTACAAAGTCGGTAAGTGTATAATGTCTAGGGTTTTAAAATCTGTGCAGATTTTAAAAGTCGTATGAACTGTTATACCTCCATGATCTTTTTTTTTTTTTGGCTTTTCAGGGACAACCAGGCCCAAAAGGGTCACAAGGAGACAATGGTCCTCCAGGTGTACCTGGGATTCAGGTGTGTATTCAAATGTTTAAACTAGTTGCATGTTCTTGTTTTACCCTTAGAGTACTAAACATATGATATAGAGCACAGAGAGAACAATACAATGACTGCTGAGAGAAGCATGTGGTTTTCATAGGGTACCTTTGGCCCACCTGGAACTGAAGGTTCAAAGGGAGGTCGAGGACCAAGAGGGCCAAGGGTATGTAAGATTGATGCATCAAAGTTTTCTTCTTCCTTACTACTTTCACTTTTTCTGATTCTGTGAAAAATTAATTTCTTAAACTTTTACTTTAAACACAAATAGCCAGTAATTCGAGCTGACCTGAATTAATGTAATGATGAAAAAACATAAATTTTCTGAGTGGTAACAGTTCACTTCAGATCTGAATACCAAAAACATTACAGGTCGCACTGGCATTTATTTAGTCAAATTAAAGGAAAAATTCAATCAAAAATGACAATTTGCTGAAAATTTACTCAAGCTCATCAGACCTCTGCGGTGAATGGGTGCCGTCAGAATGAGAGTCCAAACAGCTGATAAAAACATCACAATAATCCACAAATTTATTACAGACGTAAACTTGTGGATTATTGTGATGTTTTTATCAGCTGTTTGGACTCTCATTTTGACGGCACCCATTCACTGCAGAGGATCCATTGGTGAGCAAGTGATGCAGTGCTTTTTCGATGAAAAAACAAACTCATCAATTTTGCAGCATATTTTCATTTTTGAATTAACTATTTCTTTAATACCTGGTTGGTCTTCAGTACTATATGTTATGTAATAATGCAGCAGCTGTATGTTGTACATCGATTCTATGCTCCTCTTTTCACACTGTGCCTGCTTGTGTTTAGGGTCCACCTGGTGACTCAGGACCCAAGGGAACACTGGGACCAGAGGGATTCAAAGGGCCTCCAGTCAGTTGTTGCATTTGTGCATTGTTTACTTGAAAATGTTTAAATCATTTAAACCATATTAAATTCACTAGTCGGCATTTGAAGTGGATCAAAACCTTTCATCACACTCTCACACACTCTCCTCTATGCGCACTAGACACTTTTCACACACTGCTGTGTGTACACAGTCCTACAAAAGACTCAGCAATTATATGTATGTTTACATGCTCATGCACAACAAATCATCTTGTACTGTTTCCCAGCCAGCTGCTTGACTCACAATGTTTCTCTCTGCACATGTACAGTATTTATGTGAAGCATTCGTATAGTTTGTATTTCTTTTTTGTTTTTTTATATATTTTATCTTTAGTTTGTACAGGGTAAACCTTTATATATAGTATATTTAGTCAAAATCTGTCAGTAGGTTAGTTGTGTATAGGTTTTACTTCATTGTTGTATGTCTGTATTTATGTAGCACCGTGGTCCTGTGAGGCACGACATTTCTTTCCAATGTATGTCCCCACATGTAGCGGAATGACAATAAAGCTCAACTTGACTTGACTTGATCAAAGTGGTCCTAAAACCTAAAACCAAAATGCATTCTTGTCTTAGGACAACTTTTTTGATCCACTTCAAATGTTGACTACTATAGTTTTGTGCGACTTTCAAGTTTAATGCGTGATTTTATGCAAACAGGGACAAGATGGAAGAGACGGGTATGGACCTTCTGGGCCCAAAGGACACAAGGTACCTGTGCCATACACAAATTTACTGAAAAATCAGAGAAATTCTAAGAGAAATTGCATTTGAACATCTGCTATTTCTGTTTCACAAATCATATACAGTATTATAAAAGGTTTTCATTTTTCTATTTATTGTAATTTTATGGGATATAAGTTGTGTTTTTTTTTAATCATCTGACACATGCTATGATGACTTATATTCCAAAGCAACTGCAATTAACTTCAAGCGCACAAAACATGAGCAAAGGGGGCAGCCGTGGCCTAATGGCTAGAGAGTCAGGCTTGTAACCCAAAGGTCATGGGTTTGAGTCTCAGGTCTGGCAGGGATTGTAGGTGGGGTGAGTGAATATCCAGCGCTTTCTCCACCCTCAATACCACGACTGAGGTGAGACCCTTGAGCAAGGCACCAAACCCCCAACTGCTCCCCGGGCGCCGCAGCAATATGGCTGCCCACTGCTCCGCGTGTGTGTGTGTTTCACTACTCACTGCACTTGGATGGGTGAAATGCAGAGCACAAATTCCGAGTGTGGGTCACCATACTTGGCCACAAGTCACCTCCTTTCCTTTCCTTTCCTTTCCTTTCCAAAGCGCAAACATTCTTTTCTGGAAAATACAGTAACTTGTTTTCTCTCCTTTGTGCATGTTTATGGATTATTCAACTAACAGAAAAAAATTGCTTTTAGGGAAACATTGGATACTTTGGCCTCCATGGTTTGCAGGTGTGTTAAAGCTAGTTAAACATCTGTTGCAGCTCATCATTATGTGTTTTATATAATTGTGTAAATGTTAATAATAATAATTTTAAATTAATATAACATTATGTAGCATTATTAATATCAGTGATTATAATAATAGGGTGAAGATGGTATCAAAGGATCCAGTGGAAGTAAAGGACATAAAGGTTATCGAGGAAAACCGGTACACTTTCATCTGATTTACTTTTTGCTTATTTATTAACCTTCTGAAAAGTTAATGTCCAACAAAACAATCATGTTTTTAAATGATATTAATTTAATTAAAATTATATAGACAGTTCTGTATGTTTGCAGGAGATTTATGCAGTTATGTTGTATTATGTATTGATGTGATCAGGGAAACACTGGTCACCAAGGTCCTCTAGGTGCTCCAGGAGAGAATGGGATGGATGGACACAGGGTCAGTCATTTGCAAAACTTTCTTTCAAATTTAAACAAATAATTATATTAGGGTTTTTGAAAAAAATAATGCATTAAAATTGATGCATTTAGTGCACCTCTCCCGTCCAGACCTCTATGTCATCTTACACTACATGCAGTTGCTGACAAGCATGATGCAGGATGAAGACTGACTGCGTGATGTAGCCTATGAGAATGCAGTTATATGCAAAATTGCATATATGAAAATTGAAAATTGCATAAATAAAATATGCATTTTTATCATTATTTATGTAATGTTGAATCAAAATATTTCTTTCTGAACTACTCTTTTGTAATGTCTATTCAATGCTGTTCTCATCTAACACAATAATGACTTTAAATGATCTTTTGTGGAGTAATTTCTCAGCCAAAGTTGATGTGTGAATAATACAATTGATTAATTGGCACATCATGTAATTGATTTGATTAAAAATTTTGATTGCTTTTATTTTTAATCTATATGCGTCACAAAACCTTGTCAGTTTAAGCAAATGTAAGTCAGATACAAAGATGTTTCTGTTTTTATTTATTTAATTGTTTATGTAATTATTAAATGATTTATTTAAGCAATAAGGTACGAGAGGCCGTGCTGTATCGTGAATAAATCACGGCTGAAGGGCGTTGTTAGGCACGACTCGAAGCGGAGTGCCTGCAACCCCTTCAGCCGTGATTTATTCACGATACAGCATGGCCTCTCGTACCTTATTGCTTTTATAAAACGGTTACCACACAATAAAAATATATTAAAACCCAAAATTTATGTATTGAATGTTACTTTTTAAAGCAAATTCGTTAAATGCTGTCCTTCCGCTAAAAATAGTTCCTCACAGCAACAGTAAACGGCAAGAGAATGTTCCGAGCATGCCTCTCATCTAATGGAGCTTAAATAAAAACAGAGAATAAGAGCTCTTATCATCCGCTGTCATTTATTTTTTTAACACCATATATGATATTTTCTAACACACATACATCTATCTCTCAGCATGAGAAAACGTCTGTTTTCCGTCTTTTCATTTAAAACAAACCGATTTGCGGTACAGCACGAGTTTGCAAGCGTCATTACAGTGTAAACCGATGGACAGACAGAATCATACCTGAAACAGAAAACTAATAAATACAGTAATATTCCGTCCGGACTTTGAAAACTGTAGTCTTTCACACAGAGGCGCGCCGCACACACATCAACACATCTCCGCGTGAGAATCGTTTATTTAGACTGGGGAAGGGCGGAGTCTCAAAATTAAAGATGAAAGATGCAACATAATGCCAGCAGGGGTCACTCATACTTCATTAAATAAATAGCAAACAGTTAATTCTGCCGAAATAAATAATACATTAAACAGTTTTGATGCTATTAATTGTTTATGTTGCTAAGGGTGTTGCTCAGTGATACACAGAAAGGTTGGGTGAAGCGGTCATAGCCGTGCTGTATCGTGAATAAAACACAGCTGCTGACCAATCAGAATCGAGGAATGGAACTAACCGTTTTATAATTAATTTTATTTTATTTTTAGGGTGAAAAAGGACCTCCTGGAATCAGTCCAATGCCTGTAGGTTGATATTACTATGCGTTATCTTTACATTACTCATCAGTTCCAAAAGTTTGATCGTTTTCCCTCTGTCCTTTTCTGCTTCTGAACGTCAAGGAATGTGACCTGGTCGAATACATTCGCAAAAACTGTCGTAAGTTCAGAGCGCCTAATATCCAAAGAATGCCAGGAAGAATGACTGCTAGTGATTTCTAGTCATTAGCATTATCTTATTACATTTTTTAAATTTTGCTTTTCATGATCCCTTATATGTGTCATTTCCTTTTTAAACCTTGAAATCATTTGGAATGCATCTAAATTTTCTCTTTTATTTTGTTTCCACAGCTTGCTGCTCTGGTATGCTTTGCTTTATACTTTTAAGTGCCTCATTTATTAGTAAATTTTTGTGAATAGTAAATTTTATTATTGTTTTTTTTTTTTTTTTTTCCAAAATGCTTTTAGATAATGGTAGCTGGTGTCCAGTTTACCCATTACGGTTCGCGGGTGTGACTCCTGAAGCGTTCGAGCGAATGCGTTCTGCTGCTCTGTCCTTACTGGATGACATTTCCATTGCTGAGACTAATTGTCCATGGGGAGCGCGAGTTTCTGTGATCACCTACAGCAATGAGACCCGGAATCTGATCCGTTTCGCAGACCACCTTAAGAAGAAGACCCTTCTGGAAGCTGTAAAAGCAGTCGCTCTTGAAAGAACCACAAAAACCAGAGACATCGGACAAGCCATGAGCTTCGTGGCCCGTATTGTCTTCAAACGAGTCCGAAAGGGCAGGCTTATGAGGAAAGTGGCCTTGTTCCTCACAAATGGGCCATCGAGGGATGAATTGAGCCTTGCAACAGCCATGCTGGAGTTCAAGGCTGCAGACATTGGCCTCGGAGTGATTGCCTTAAATCCTGCTGATGATGTGAACCGAGCAATGCAGGTAGATAATATGAAAATAATCAGATTTTCATATGCAAAAAATGCGAGTCACCTACATTTATATTTATAATATTACTCCACAGTAATAAACAGGCAGGAAAATAACAGCGTTAATTTTGCAAAGTTTCAGCTAAGTTGCACAAAACAGACAATAGTGTCATTATTCAACTCAGTTTGGTTTAATGTGGATTTAATTAGGTTCAATAACAGTGTCAGTGCTGCAAAGTTCATCAGTTAAGAAAAACTCAGTTCAACCACAAAGCAGCTCTATAGTGGATAATAGTGTCATTATTCAGCTCATGTCAGTTCAGTGATGATTCAGTTCAGCTCAGTAATCATGCAGATTTCATCAATTATAAACAAGCTTAATCCAGCTATAAAGAAGCTCTAAATGTCAGTAGTCTCTTTTTTCAGCTCAAGTCAGTTCAGTGTTGATTCAGTTCACTTTAGATCAGTTCAGTTCATCAATCATGAAACTAATTTGAATCATCATTAGTGATTTGTGATGACAGAATGAGCACTACCCTCTTTTAGGTAGCTGAAAGCACTATAGATTTCTGTGCCCTCAGATTCCCATAGAATTGGAATACCATCAAGTTCTACACATCCATTTACAAACTGTTTTTTCTGATCATTTGCTAACGCTCTTAGCTTTGAATATCTGTCTCAAATGTCTGTCTCAGGTTGATGACACAGGAAGCTACATTGTTGTTGATGGCAGTGGAGTAAATCGCATTAAACAGTGCATCGTTTGTTTTGGTAAGCTCCGGTGCAGACATTCACATTTGATCCTTTTCACCTCTTTGAGCATCTAAACATTTAAAGCTGTGAAGCAGTGAAGGCTCTGTGAGAAATGCTTTCTAAGGGAATGGCCCTTAAGGCAGCAAGTAAATCTCAGCCATAATGCATTCCAACAAGCTCTGTAAATATCCATCTTTGATGGTGGACAAAGTTAGAGAAATGGTGATTATAATAAAAAAAAAAAAAAAGCATGTTGTAACAGATATTGGTGTGTACTAATTATTGTTATGCTTGTTAGAGTGCCGCATGCCAATGAGGCAGTAAAAGTCCATCTATAATGGACAAACTTAGATATCTTTATTGTAAAACCTAAATAAAAGGCCTATTTTGACCAATATTTGTGTGCATTATTAATTTTATGCTTATTAGAGTATTATGTCATTATCTTAGCAATGTCAGCAAACCAACTTCCCAGTGAAAATTCAATCTCATAATGCACTGCAACAAGCTCATTGTAAGTCCATTTATGATGGTGGATGAAGTTACAGAAATGTTGATTCTAAATCCTCAAAAAATGCATGTTTTGACCAATATTTGTGTGTATTATTTTTATTTATGCTTATTAGAGTTCATGTCATTATATTAGCAACTCAGCATGCCAGCTTCCCAATGAAAAGTAAATTGTGCATTGCAGCAAGCTCAATAAAAATTCATTTATGGTGGTGAAGTTACAGAAATCTTGATTGTAAATGTTGATTGTAAAAAAAAGCATGTTTTGTCCAATGTTTGTGTGCATTATTATTATAATATTCTTAGTAGTGTTATCTTAGCGAAATCCCAGTGAGGAGCTCTTTAACTATGAAACACAGAGTTGCTGCCTATCTAGAGTGTTCCAAATCAGGTTCTATTTCTGTTAGGGTGCGGCCTAATGTAGGCAGGTTTTGGATCATGGGTGTCTTTAATTGTAAGCCAAGCGTTTTTATTCTCTCTTCCCAGATCGTTGTAACCCAGACCCAGTGTGTGGTGTAATTCTGCGGCCTCCGCCCCTGCAGATGGATTTGGACCTGTCTGTGCTGCTGGATGGGTCTGATAACCTGAACACTCAACAGTATGTAAATGCAAAGGAGCTCCTGCTGTCTCTGTTGGACCAGATCGGTGTGAGCAGTGAGCCGAGCAGAGCCGACAGGAAAACCAGAGTGTCCGTCTACCAGCAGAGCTCCATTTACGGCTCCTCTTACATCAACGAAGAATTCAGCTTCACTAAATTTAAAGATCGCAGTATCATGAAGAGGCATATTACTAATACAGTGAAGCAAGTGGGCGGGACATCCCATCCTGAGCCTGCTTTGGAGTGGCTGATTTCTAACGTTATCCTTAAAGCAGAAAGACCACGAAGCAAACGAATGGTCATGGCTGTTTTTGGTGAAGACTCTGAGCACAGCAAAGCTCATCTTGATTATTTATCTAGATTGTGTAAGTGCCAGAATGTCGTTATGTTTATCCTCATGGCGGGACAGAGATTCGACTGGACCCGGATGGAGGAGCTCACGAGCTCTCGTCTGGAGCAGCACCTGGTATTCCTGGATGACGGAGATTACAGCACACGCTTCGCTTACGCCTTCCTGCATATGCTCCACAGTAAGAAATATTCATGGTTGTGTTTGCATAAGGCCGCTGCGATAGAACTGCTTACTAACTTGGTCTATTGTGTAAACTTGCAGACTTTTTCCTCTGAAAATTAATAGATGCTAACATCCTCTTTCATTATTTGCAACAGAAATGTTTGTTAAAGGGATAGGTCACCCAAAAATGAAGATTCTGTCATTAATTACTCACCCTCATGTCATTCCAAACCTGTAAGACCTTCGTTCATCTTCGGAACACAAATTAAGATATTTTTGATGAAATCCTCCATAGAGAGTCAGAGAGCTCTGGGATTTCATCAAAAATATCTTAATTTGTGTTCTGAAGGTAAATGAAGGTCTTACGGTTTTGGAACGACATGAGGGTGAGTAATTAATGACAGAATTTTTATTATTGGGTGAACTATCCCTTTAATATCTCAAAAAAACATGCTGCAGTATTTTGTCACTATTTAAGTTGTATTTAAGCAACAATCTTATTATTTATTATTTTATTGTAGTTTTTAGAGTTTTATTTTCAGTTGGCTTTTAAAGTTTTAGTCATTTTGTGTTTTTGTCATTTTTAAAGTTTTCTGTGAACAATAGTCCAAAAAACTCTATATCATCTACTTTCCTCATCTTCTGAAAATTAACAGATGCGAACATTGTCTTTAATCAGTTGCAATTTAGATAAGTAATTTTGTTCTGTTTTTGTCATTTTAAGGTCTTTTTTGTCATGTTTTTTTTTTTAAATCTAATAAGTATTAGTTATGTTATTAGTTATTAGTTTTGTCACTACTTCAATCATATAGAGGTTTTTTTTTTCCATTTAATTTTAGCTAACGTTTTTGTAATTTTGTTTTGTATTTTTTTAAAGTCCACATTGTTTTTATTAGTTTTTATTTCAGTTTTAGTTTCAGGTAATTTTAATACTTTAACGTAAACTAAACTAACTTGTTAAATATAAGTTTAAGTTTTTTATATTTTATTTCAGTTAACATTTATTTTAAGTAATAAACATTTAATTTTTTTATGGTTTTATTTTTAATTTTAGTTAATGATAATAACCGTGGTGTATATCTGCTGTTGTTTTACAGGAGGAATCTTACCCTGGTCATCAATACAACCTCGTGATTGTCGTAGTTTTGTGCCGAGGCTTGAATCTGGACCACAAACCACAGAGAGGTAAAGTGATGTACCATCCACAATTGTTATACATAAAATCACAAAGGCTAGCACATGCACTGTAAAAAAAAAAAAAAAAGATAAAAAAAAAGTTGAGCCAACTTAAAATTTTAAGGCAACCAGCTTCAGCAGATTTTTGAGTTCTCTCAACTAATTTTTGTAGGAGATTCTCAACTTTTTGTTGCATAAACTTAAAACAACAAGTTGAGAAAACTCAAAAATCTGCTGAAGCTGGTTGCCTTAAAATTTTAAGTTGGCTCAACGTTTTTTTGTTTTTTTTTACAGTGTGGGTTGTGTATTTTCCAAACCACTTGGCTGTAGCAGCAGAAGCATTTTCTTTGTATGTTTTTTCTGTGTATGCTGTTGGTGGTGTGAACAGTTGGTTAAACTGTGGGCTCAATAATTCAAAGGTTTTAGGGTCTAAAAATTTTACCTTGTTGACAGTCTAACTGTGTTTCAGAGATATTCTGCCCACTGAAGCGCCCATTGAAGAGATTATCGCAACAGAGGAACCTCTTGAGAAATATGAAGATTTTTATGATGAGCAAAATACAGAACCAGTCACTAAAACCAGTCAACTTGATGACACTGAACGATTTACAGGAGAGCACAAAGAGGACAAAACCGAGCCCCCAAAGACTAAAGGTGATGAATCCAGATCTTACCGGCCAATTTACCTTTGATTTAGCTGCTCTACATTTTTTGAAGTTGCACATATTTCTGACACAGCACTGTATCCTCACTCACACTAAAAATGCACAAGCTGTTTTTATGCTGCTTCTTTGACAGAGTTCAGTATTCAGCGCCACAGGGAATTAGTGGAGTGTACTAGGGGTGTAAAGATTCACTTGTTTTCTTGGTGCATCGATTATGAACCTTGACGATGCATATGCGTATTTGAATTGTGAATCGTTTACGCGCTCCACTGTTTACCAGCTGTCACAGGATTGTGCTCGCACTCCATTCGTAGCTCTTACGCACATATTTTTTGACAAACCAATGTGTGATCTCTCCTTAGTACTTGTGGCCAGTACTGCTCAAGTAAAGTAGTTTTACTTTTCTATAGTTGTTTTTTTTTTTGATATTGTTGTTAATCGATTTGAACTTTTCTTAGTCTGAAATAAATGTATTTTAAATATAATACTTTTTTACTAGGGTAAATTTCGACATGTGCCATATGTCATACCATAGCATCATTAAACTAATATCTAACAATGGACAAAGGGTTTTTTTCCCCCTCATTTTCTGACTCCATAAACGCTGCCATATAATTTGCCCCCTGACTTTGCATATAAAGAATTTAGGGGAATCATTTAAATGATCTTGTGAATGCACTTAAAGAATGCATAATCCAATTGTTAATTGAATCACATCGAATTTAATTCTGAATCATCTCGAATTGAATCATTCTGAATTTGCAAAAATCATTCTCGAATCAAATAAAAACCCTATGAAGCATGAATGGAATCAATTCACTGTTTACCCAAAGATTCACAGCCCTGGAGTGTACTGTTTGTTTCCAACAGCACAATGCTTCCTTGAGAAAGATTCTGGCCGTGTGTGTGGATCGTATATGTCCAGATGGTACTACAGCCAGCAGACCAAGAAATGCATGCACTTCTGGTATGGTGGTTGTGGCGGAAATGAAAACCAATTCTTGACAGAGGACGAGTGCTTTAGGGAATGTGTGTCTACAGGTAAATTTACCAAACTTGCTTAACAATATTTAGGCTGTTCATATTCCTTTTTTTTTTTCCCTGATCATTTACTTTATTTAACCCTTGTGCTGTGCAAGAAATCCTTTACCTAATTTGGTGTTCCCATGCAGTCAAAAATGAACAGCCTTTAAACAATTGGTTGTAAATCTCTTATTATACTAAAAAATCTTGGGTTCAGTTTTTTGGTCAACCTGGGTTTTTTTTTAATTAGCACCAGTTTTGTCATAGGCAAAAATTTTTCATAGCAAAAATTATGAATAATTTTGACAATTTTGACATTGTGCAGTGCATAAGCTCAGATCACTAGTTAGTAGAAAGTTAGTAGAAAGACTGAATCTAATATTTAATAACATGAGGGTTAATTTATAATAATAATAATAATTATTATTATGTATTATTAGAATTAAGTTAATGTTTTATATATATTAATATTTAATAAATTAATATATTAAAACTATAATGAATTATAAATAAGTAGCATATAATAGTTGCATTAATACATATTTTTTGGTTTTAATATTTGTATTGTGTGGTAACCATTTTATAAAATACAAAATGCAGTATGATATAGGACTTCAACCATTTATACTAATTTACTTAATACATATATTTTTAATGGATATATTGGTTGCTTTAGGCTATTTACCTGTACAGAGGTTTGAGATTGTTGAAATTTCTCCCACAGAATCTGAAAATCTTCCAGAGGATGATTCCAGTTTCAAGGGTAAAAGATACATTTACTTGACAGACATGCCATAGACTACCACTGTTTTTATATAAAGCCAGTTATGTTTTCTGTAACCTAAACCAAAAGCAGATACATATGAGGAGTATCCCTGATTCACTAAAACAATCATGCAAATCAAGTATAACATTATTGCTGAACTCAATATGCATGGTAAAATATGTGACTTTTTTTTAAATTGCCTCGAACTGATCAGCCTAATCATCACTGTGTGTAACTTAATACCTTTATTTCTTTATTTTCTTTCTGTTCATAGATATTTGCCAGCTCAAACTTGACGCAGGTTCTTGCTCAGACTTTTCAGTGAAATGGTACTACAACATCAGCAGTGACCAGTGTGTCCGGTTCTGGTACGGAGGCTGTGACGGGAACAGCAACAGATTCAACACTCAGGAGGACTGTGAGATTCGCTGTCTCAGGGCCAGAAAAGTATCTCCAAACGTCTAAACTGTGATACAGTCGTGGTCAGAATTATTGGCACCCTTGGTGTAAATATGAACAAAGAAATTTGTGGAAATAAATCTGCATCATTAATCATTTTGATCTCTTATTTTAAACATTTACAAAAATATAATCTTTCATTGGATAATAAGAATTTAAAATGTGGGCTAAATCTCATTGTGAAATAAATGTTTTCCCTAATAAAAAGTTCAAAAGGATTAACGATGCAGATTCATTTTCATAGGCTTCTTTGTTCATATTTACCAAGGGTGTCAATAATTGTGGCCGCGACTGTGTATATATGTAAGCAATAAGGTACAGTACGAGTGGCAATGCCGTATTGAGATTAAGTCACACCTGAAGCGCATTTGTTAGGCACGACGCAAAGCAGAGTCACTGCAACCCCTTCAGCCATGACTTATTCACAATACAGCACAGCCTCGAGTACCTTATTGCTTTTATAAAATGTTTACACTACACAAAATATTAAAACCAAAATATTAATGCTACTATTATATGCTACTAAGTAATGTTACTTTCATTAAGTAAAATCACTAAATGCCTTTCTTCTGCTGTAAAAAAATAAAAAAGTCTGTAACCGCAACAAAAAGTTCCTAGGTTTAATATGCGTCATTTCACAGAGCTCAAATAAATACAGCCTACCATTCACACATACTGTGTCATTATTCATGCACTGTGTCATCACCATCATTATTATAATTTTAAAGCAATATGTGATATTTTTCACACAAATACAGCTGCTTATTACTCAGCACGAGAAAACATTCTTTTTCTGTCTATTGCATCTATATTCTCTCTGCACTTATAAATAAACCTTATTGCAAAGTGGTTTATGGTTATATAAATAGTTACAACAACATAAAAACACAAGGGCATGTATTTAATAATTATTTCATTAACATATTCAGTGAAAAAAATGTAATGAAATATTTAATGACGTGTTATTAATTTATTCATTTTGAATGCTGATCTGTTACAGCAAGGATGTTGCTCCAGTGCAGTCACTGTACATAGGACAATCCCTCCCTCACAACCAATTTTGGCGTTGTTCCTAAACAACCAATCAAATCATCCAAATTTGCACACATGCTGTGCCTATGGGGAGGCGTCGACACAGAAGTGTGAGTGTGCTGATGCGTGTTAAAATAGCAAGAATCAGAATATTGCACGGTAAAAACTCAGTTTTCCCAACAATATAACAATAATCAAAGTAGTTTAGGATCTTCAAGGGCAGGGCAGCCAGGGTCACTTACATGCCCTCAGTCACCCTTTTCCCTCACTTACGACGCCCATGAATGCAATATCAGATTTGTAGCCATGTGATAACACTCTATAACATGACAGGGGCATCTCTAGATCATGTAAAGCCATTGTGTTTGTAATGATGAAGCTTACACCCAGGCGGCATCCGAAAACTGAAAAATGCTGCCTTCGGAGGCAGCATTCCAAGGCAGGAAGGCATCAAGGCATGTCCGAATCCAAAATGAGCTTCACTTCCTGTCTCCTGAGATGCCGCCATCTGATCGAATTTTGAAGGCAGCATAGATGCATCCTTCGCTGCCTTTGATATCCCACAATCCTGTGCATTCCATTCCCAGACGGTTGAGCTAAAAAAAAAATAAAGATGGCGGCTGGAAGTTGCGTTTGGTGGTTAGTTTGTGTGTAAATGTATATTTCTGAGTAACTTTTTGCACTTTTGATGTTATTTCTAGCGAGAAATGAGTATTATAGTAATTAAATATCCGTTTAGTTATCACCAAAACTCGTTCTATTTTGTTGTAGATCGTTAAACCGTTACGCTGCCTCAGAAGCCTGTCCGAAATAAGTTTCGTGAGGTGCCTTCGTGCAAAAACGCTGCCTGCAAAGTCACTGCCTCATGAGGCAGCAAGGCAGCTGCGTAAGTTTTCGGATGCAGCCCCAGTGACTGCTGATTTCAACTGCTCCTCCTTCACACATGACTGGAACTTTCACCTGACCTCTTATTTCTTACTGCCATCTAGAGGTCACTTAATGCAAAAGCACTTACTAATACATCTCCCCTTTTTTCTTTAACAGTTGATACTTTATAACTCCACACACTAACAATACCTGACTTCCTAACGAGATAATACAAAATAACTTATTGTATTTCTCACTTTTTGGATTTCACACACAAATTTCAAATTTAAAAAGAAAAAAAATGTTTTATATATATTTTCTTAAAAAAACAAAATTTCATCATCACATTTCTTCTTATCAGTCTTTTTGATCTCTTAAAATGTTCTGCCTGTGTTACTACATCCTCGTTTTTATCAGTCTGTGCTATCTTATGTCTGTCTTTCAATTTGAGTTGTTCATTCTGCTTTGCAACTGCCAGGTCTTGTGTGTCACTTTCCATGATTTTCAGCAGGTGTCTTCGTTTCCTCCTCATTACTTTTCCATGTTCTGTTAACACTTCGTATGACCTGGGTGTAGTCTCTTTGACCACTCGACAGGTGCAGTTTCACTGAGAGACGAACGTGATGATGGGAGTGGTACAATGGTCTGTGCTGTTTGTCACTAATTTTCAAGGTAAAAACATAGCCTATTTAATGTCATTTATTTTGGGATAAAATTATATGTACAGTTTCTTGGCTAGTAAAAATAATTATGGCTGTGGGAAAATGTAAAATAATCTTTTAATTTATTTTAATTAGCACAGTAATACAGTTCTTAAGTCAAATTATGTTGCTCCTTAAGCTCAGAACGAATAGGTTTTTTGAAATGAAATGATGAACAAATTATGCTTGTCAACTATAAACAACTAAAATCATCGCTTGTAATGACTTTAACCCTTTCATGCATGGTGTTCACTACAGTGGACAGATCCCACAAAATAAAATATATTGACAAAAATAGTTATTGGCATGATTGTTCACCTGTTTAAAAGTAGAAAAAAAATGCTTTTCTTGCCTGACATAAATGATGCTAAAATGCTAGTTTTGTTTATCCATGTTTACAGTATGTTATGCATTGTACAGTAGGTGGTGTAGGAATGGGTCTATGTTGTCTTTTTCTGTAAACAGACTACATTAAACAAGACACAAGTTATTTGGGAGAGCAGCTGGGGTCTGAAGCCAGAATGCTGTCTTGTGGTCTTGCTGATTGACCACACAATGAGAGGAAATGTCCACAGATGGAACTGGCCATGGGATCATTTGATCTGCTTTTATTAATGGTGCACTCAGTGCGGATTCAGCATCACATTAAAAAACAAAAATCATCAGTTCCAGATGCAGTATTTGCAGCCAGCCAAGATTAATTTCTTACGTGAAGTGTCTGATAACAGTTATGGAGAGTAATATTGAACTGGTCATGTGATTTCATGTGAACATGATCAACACTGGTGGCCAAAAGTTTGATATAATTAACATATTATGATATATTAAGATTTGTTAATGTTTATGAAAGAAGTCTTTTATGCTCACCAAGGCTGCATTTATTTAATCACGAATACAGTAACAACAGGAATATTGTGAAATATTATTGCAATTTAAAAGAACTGTTTTCTATTTGAACGTATTTTAAAATGTAATTTATTTCTGTCATGCAAAGCTGATTATTAGCAGACATTACTTGTGTCATCAGTGTCACATGGGTCCTCAGGAATAATTCTAATATGCTGATTTGCTGCTCAGTTGTTATTGGTGTTCAATCATTAATAATGTTTTTTTTTTTTTTATGATTATCAACACCAGGTTGATAATCTTTGACACCAAATGCCATTGTTTCTCACAAATGCTTTAATCGATTCTAGAGTGCCAATTTGAATATGAATGATATTACATTTTCAGGTAATAGTGACTTAAAGTAGGCCTGTGTCTTAAAGCTATCAAATAAGTTTAGAAGATTTGGAAATTTAGCACAATCGCTTTTATAATGCTTTTATTGTGCATTATATTCAATAGAGAAAACAACCACTTAAAGGCATGGAACAACATGAGTGTGAGAAATTATTTAATAATTTTCATTTTTGATGCACTAAATTAGATTAAGAATTTAAGGAAGCAACAAACACAAAGCTGTAAACATCTGCAATAATCCAGAAGTGGAATGTAAACACATTGCATTCAAGCTTTTTAATGCGAAGATAAACAATTTATAAATCTATCTTGCATGTGTGGGTCTGTATATACATGTTTTGGAAGTCATCTCCTAAAATGGAAATTGTAGTGCTGAGGAGTGGCTTGATGAGGTTCAATGAAGAGTTTCTGGTTTTTAGTTTCTCATTCAGAGTCTTCGGGTTGGACTCGTCCCATCCATGCCTGGGCTCTGTGTAAGTTCACCTCTTTGCTCTCTTCCTTTATTATATTTAGATTATATTCAGAGCTGTTTGCACTGGGGTGATCATAGTGTAGTCCATGCAAAGGCATGATGACACTATGATTTACAGTATTTTTAAAATCATTAGTTCGTAAGAATTCCTAAAATGTGACCCTGGACCACAAAACCAGTCTTAAGTCGCTGGGGTATATTTATAGCAATAGCCAAAAATACACTGTATGGGTCAAAATTATCCATTTTTCTTTTATGCCAAAAATCATTAGGATATTAAGTAAAGATCATGTTCCATGAAGATATTTAGTGAATTTCCTACCGTAAATATATCAAAACGTAATTTTTGATCGGTAATATGCATAGCTAAGAACTTCATTTAGACAACTTTAAAGGCGATTTTCTCAGTATTTAGATTTTTTTGCACCCTCAGATTCCAGATTTTCAAATAGTTGTATCTCGGCCAAATATTGTCCTATTGTAATAAACTATACGTCAATGAAAAACTTATTTATTCAGGTTTCAGATTATGTAGTAATCTCAATTTCGAAAAATTGACACTTATGACTGGTTTTGTGGTCCAGGGTCACAAATGTTTATAAGAAATACTTTACAGAAAAGATGAATGGTTTTTTCAGGTTTGTTTTATAAACAAAAACAAATACTTTTAAAGCAATCTTAAGCATAGATTTTATTCATGAGTTTAATTCAAGTCTTTATTTCTGAATTCATATCTATCATGAGTGTCATGTTCACTAGCCAGTATTTTCATAGACTCCGGCCTGATTTTAAACACATCGGGAAAGGAGCATTGAGATGGCTGACAATCCCTGCTAATACTAAGAACACAATTGAAGCTGCATTTCAAATCTCTAGGAGCTCTGCTTGTGTTATTGTTATTGGCTTGGGATGAATATGAATTAGAAATATTAGAAAAGTTTTCGTGTGAAACTTGACAGTTGAATAGCATTTGAAAATGTGAGCGTTTGGTTACAACATTTAAAGACAAAATTATATCAGTTATATCGGTTGAGAATTAATATACAGTATTAGCTCTTGGCACAACTTTTTAACTAAAGATAAAATCAAGTTGGTGCTTGTGTTTTTGTACAAAATACTGATGCATGTTAAAGAAAAGTGAATAATTTTCCCAATGCTGCTAACATATTTTGTAAAAATGTTGATTAAATAACATTTAACATTTACTAGTAGTTTATCATTTTGTTACATTTACATTCAGTAAATTGCACATATAATGTAAACCTGAATCGCTGAAGAACCTGAAAGTGAGTGATGCTTCTAAACATTCCATCTGTCCTGTAATTTTTCCACTCCACTGGAGATGTCCACCTGTTCTTTGTCTGCTGGCCTGGATGTTCATCTCGAATAAATATTTTTCTTAACTGTTGGGAGATGTTCTGAGGAGGTAATAGTAATTCAGAGACTAAGGAGATCCACAAACATTATCCCTTAAGAGGAGAACCCTGCTGGTGCTGTCCCAGACAACGGTGGATTTGTTTTTAGGTCATCCTTGAAATGTTTCTATGAGAAACATGACGTGCATACGTGACATATTTTTTGTATCTGAAGATGTGTTAAATATATGTATAGATTTGGAGTCTTGGCCATCTGGGGTTTGTTGGTTGCTACACTTGTGTGCAGTGTAAGAAATATGTAAGATTGAAATGTTTCTGCATGCATGCTGTACTGGTGTGCATTTGATAAAATTGGATCTGTCTTGTGGTTTTGCTGACCTGATGGCTGTTGTTTACACAAATAAACATGAAGTGTGCCATTTGGGACAAGGCCTTTGCGTAGTAATGACATAAGTGTAAGTGGCTGTAGGCCAGTAACGTACACAAAAGCAGTAACACACATCTCAACCTGACAATCTTTATAAACATTCTGTTTGTTATTTTCACATAAATCGGGAAAGATCAGTGGGAAAGTGGGTCTCTTTTGACTTGTATATAGACACAACCTAATATATCTTTCTTAAAGCTGAAGTGTGTAAACTTATACATGCATTATGAAACAGAATTGCAAATATAATATGCAAGTTGTGCAGAAAATGTAACCTCATTCGTTGCTTTTTTTTCAGGGAACAAGGAACTCAAGCATGGAGAAAGATTGGAAATTACTTGGCTTCCTTGTTCTGTCATTATGTTTTCTTGTCAGCAATGGCCAAATCATTGGTAGGGTCAGGATTTACTAGATGAGATTATTAGTAAATTTATTTTTAATTCTGATTGTTGACGCAATTGAAAATCTCTGGTTTCCTTCTCTCAGAGTGTACACAGGAGACTGTGGCTGACATTGTATTCCTGGTGGACGGCTCTGCCAGTATCGGGCTGGAAAACTTCCAAGAAGTCCGTGAATTCCTCTCCTCACTCGTAGAGAACTTTGATGTTGCTCCTGACAAGATCAGGATCGGTCTGGTCCAGTACAGTGACACACCGCATACTGAGTTTTCCCTCAACACTTACCAGAACAAAGAGGAAATTCTCAGTTACATCCAAAATCTGCAATATAAAACCGGCGGGACGTTTACCGGCCAGGGTTTGGAGTTCATGCTGAAACAACATTTTGTTGAAAAAGCCGGAAGTCGAGCGCAGCAGAATGTTCCTCAGATTGCCATTGTGATCACAGATGGTGATTCTCAAGATGAGGTTGAGTCACAGGCTCAGGAGCTGAGGCAAAGGGGAATCAAAATATTCGCCATAGGGATCAAAGATGCGAACGAGATTTTACTGAGACAGATCGCGAGCGAGCCGTACGATCAGCACGTCTACAGCGTATCAGACTTTGCAGCTCTGCAGGGAATCTCTCGGAGTGTAATCCAAGAGGTGTGTACCACTGTAGAAGAAACGCGCAAAGAGGTCACCAAGATGTCAAGAGGTAACATATTACTTTACAAAACTATTAATTACGTTCATGAAATTTGGTAGTGCCATGATTCTGGATCACAGCTTTACTGGAATTTTTTGAGTGAGAGAACTTGATGAGAGATCAGTAGCCATTTGAAACAAACCCTCTCTAAGCTCTCTATTGACTTATATTCAAGGTATTTTTTTTAAACTTGGAATATTAGTTTGACAAAGCCTTGATTGGGTGGTTAAAACATTTTAAAGGTTGAACTGGAGTTCGAAGGTTTTAACGTTTTGAATATGTGTATAAAATCAAATCAACATTCCAAGCAAGGTTCAGAGTATTCCATCAATGTAAATTGGGTTTTTTGGGGATTTTTGATAATCTGCCATGTGCAAGTCTATTTATTTTTTCAGAAATAAAGCATACTATGTCAGAACAGCCTGAAGGACTGTGTTGATTTTGATACACATAACTTGAAAGATACAGATCAGAAGTTATTCATGGAACTGTAAGTGATTTTTCAATAGAAAATTCAGTCTGATTAGGTAGAAAAGATAGAGCAGGTTCAGTCAGAACAGGCTGACACTTAAAAAATATTGTGGATTCTCGGGTTAAGCCAACATAATGAAGGTGGCACATGTGCAGCAAATACTGATTACACCATTAAATGATCTTTGTATTATTCTATTAGTACAAAAACAGAATCAAGTGGTCAAAGTTCTAACTAAAATTCTTCCATTTGCCCTAGGCTGCCACGAAACTGCTCAGGCAGACATTGTGCTCCTTGTGGACTCGTCTGGTAGCATTGGAGACAGTGATTTTGAAGAAGTGAGGAAGTTCCTCCATGCTTTTGTGGACAGTTTTAACCTTAGACCCAACAAAGTAAAAGTGGGACTTGCCCAGTTCAGTGATAGACCGTACCAAGAGTTCCTGCTTGGCGAATATTTAGATAAGAGAGACCTGCACCAAAAGCTGAATAGTCTCATCTACCGTAGAGGAGGCACCAACACTGGTCAGGCTCTGACTTTTATCCGTGAGAATTACTTTAGTCTGGCCAGAAAGAATGTTCCTGGCATTGCCATAGTCATCACAGATGGAGAATCAAATGATGATGTGGAAGAACCTTCCCAGAGACTACGAAACCTGGGAGTTTTCATCTTTGTCATCCGAGTGGGAACGGGCAACATGGAAAAACTGCGTGCCATTGCTAATATCCCACATGAAGAGTTCTTATTCAGTATCGACAGTTATCAAGAACTGCAAGGTCTAAAAGAGAGTCTACGCAACAAAGTGTGCTTTACTGTGACGCTCCAGTCAGAAGGTAACAGATTTTATTTGGTATGTTTCACTATTTGTGTCTATACTATGTGATTCTTGAATTTAGATACCTTAAAATTAATGCAAACAAAACAAAAACTTTCTTAAAATGTACTAATTTTGATTCCCATCACAATGAACTATCTGCTGCTGTCTGCACCCTGGTATTGATTTATATAGTTTATTGATTCATTGTTTAGATGCAAATAATTATATTCCTTTTTTCTATTCTCTTTAGCTTTTGTGCCAAAATTTGCTGATCTCTACATATTGGTTGATAGTTCAGCATCTAAACAAGAGCAGCAAACAATAAGGTATTTCCTCTCAAGACTGGTCAAGCAGCTCAACGTTGGAAAGGATTTTAATCATGTCGGCCTGGCTCAGTTCAGTGAAAATGTCAAAGAGGAGTTACTGATAAATTCTAATAAGACCAAGAATGAGATAGTGTCATCTATTAGCAGCCTGACACTGAGGCCTACAGGGGATCGTAGAATTGGCAATGCAATTGAATATGCTCATAAAAATTTCTTCACTAGTGCCACCGGAAGCCGTGTCACTGAAGGGTTTAAGCAGTTTCTGTTAGTCATTTCAGCTGGAGAATCTGCCGATGGTGTCGTCCAAGCATCCCGCACAATCAAAAATGATGCAGTGACAGTTTTTGCAGTTGGCTTGAACAAAGCTGATGCAGATGAGATGAAGTACATCTCTAGTCAACCACACAGCTACAAGTTAGTAGGTAACATCCCACAAGTGCAACAGAAAATTAAGTCTGCCATTGACACATGGGAAGATGCTGCAGTTGCAAGGGGTGAGTGCATGCATAATCTTATATTCTTTTCATAAAACCCATTAAAAGTTATATTAACTTTTCCCCTTTGTTTAAAGTTTTAATAGTGATCTGTTAAGCAGTACATAATCTAAAAGAATCTGGTTTGTAAATTTCTCATGTCTTTTTGACAGAGTGCACGTTTGACGTGGTGGCAGATGTCGCTTTCATTGTTGATCAGTCCAGCAGTATCAGATCCAAAAACTTCCAACTTGTGCGCGACTTTCTCGAGAACACCATTGGAGGTCTCGATGTGGGTGAGGGAAAAATTAAAATAGCTGTGGTCCTCTATAGTGACTTTCCTCGAGCCGATGTGTACTTCAACACCTTCAATGATAAGTCTGACATCCTGCGCTACATCAGCAGCATGCCATATGGTCGTGGTAAAACATACACCGGAGCTGCTCTCAAGTTTGCCAAAGAGCATGTGTTCACCAAAGAAAGAGGCAGCAGAAGAGATCAGCAAGTTCAGCAGGTTGCTGTTGTTATCACTGATGGAAAGTCAACAGATAATGCGGCCAGTGCTGCAGCAGCATTGCGGCGATCTGGCGTCACTGTATTTGCACTTGGTATCAAAGACACCGTGGAGGATGACTTGAGAGAGATTGCATCCTACCCACATAAGAAGTTTGTATTCAATGTGGAAGGATTTGATAAACTAAATTCACTTTCAAATATTTTAACCAAAACACTTTGCAATGAAATCACAGCTTCCATCATACCTAGAGCCTCACAGAGCTTTGTGTTACAAGGTTGGTAAGATGTTTTTACTTATTTTCTTTTAAATTACTGGCCCTAAAAGCACAGTGATGATTAAAAAAAAATCCTAATTTCATATCCGAACGCTCTAAATCTTTTTTCACTCCACTTCAGATTGCAAGAAAACAATGAAAGCCGACATATACTTTCTTCTGGATGAATCAGGAAGTATATCCTATGAAGAATTTGATGATATGAAGAACTTTACTAAGAAATGGCTTGAAGCATTTGAGGTTGGAAATAACCATGTGCGCTTTGGGTTGGTGAAGTTTGCAAGCCGTGCAACCACAGTTTTCCGATTACATGACTATAACACAAAAGCTGATATTGAAAAGGCAGTGAATGCCCTCAGAATGGAGGGAGGAGGCACCAGGACTGATCTGGGGTTGAGAGAAATGATCCCGCTCTTCGAAGAAGCAGTACGAACACGTGGGGAAAAGGTTCGTAAGCTCCTGATTGTCATCACAGATGGCGAGTCAAGAGGGACAGAAGAGTCGGTAGAAGTCCCTGCTAAACTTCTGAGAACAGAACAGAATGTCAATATTTATGCTATTGGTGTGAAAGATGCATCTGTGCCAGAGCTGGAATTAATATCTGGCAGCCCACAAAGAACATTTTATGTCAAAAACTATGATTTCCTTGATGAAATCAAGAAAGACATTATTACAGAAATATGTTCCTTTGAAGGTGAGAAATTAAGTTAATGACACATATTTATACTGTATATATAATATAAAATTATACAATTTTTAATTGAATGGGTGATAAAATAATAGTGCATGCAAATAATTCTTCTTGATTTTTTTTTGTCTTGGCCTAAACAGAAGGAGTGTTCACTTTATAAATTTCTTATTTTTAGGTTGTGAAGGTCTTTTTGCAGATGTTGTCTTCCTGCTTGATGGATCAGAAAGTGTTAGTGCTAAGGACTTTGAAAATATGAAGGACATAATGGAGCTTGTGATTGATAAGTTTGCAATTGGACCGGACAAGGAGCGTGTTGCGGTTGTTCAGTATGGCACAGACCCAAATGAGGAATTTTCCTTAAGTACATTTGATGATAAAGCAGTTTTATTACAGGAAATTAGAAATATCAAACAGATGAATGGAAAAACGTATACTGGAAAAGCACTTACAGAAGTATTACAGACTTTTGACATTTCTAAAGGAGGACGATCCAATGCTCTAAAGTTCTTGATAGTTCTTACGGATGGAGAGAGTAGGGATGATGTAGCCGAGCCTGCAAAAGTCTTGAGAGACAGTTCCATCAACATTAATGCCATTGGTATGAGACATGCAAACAAATCTCAGATTCTTGCCATTGCTGGATCCCATGATGGAGTGTTCTTTGAAGACGCAGTTGCATCCCCAAAAGAATTAAGCAATGACGTCCTTCTCAAGATCTGCAACACGGGTACGTAAACCAAATCTGAGATTTTGAGATGATCACATCATGTCAGTAACTTCCGTCAGTTCATGTTGAATCCCTTGGAAAAAATGTTTTGTGACTTTTAGTCAATATCTGTTACCATCTACATGCTAATGTACTCCTGAAAGTGCACACATTTATAATAGTCTTTCTTCTCCATGAAAATCACCCCAAAAGTATTAATGACTCATCTTACACTCAATATCTGTTCCATTTCCAAAGTCCCGTCAGACTATCTGGATCTGACTAGCTATAGCATGGAGACATTTATGGCACATGGCTGTTTTGTCAATAGGCTACACATTTTAGAAACCCACATCAAATATTAGCAAAAGTGTATTTTTCTCCTGGCAAAGTGATTGTTCTGACTTCTGAATAACTTCTAAAATTATGGTCCTATAACTTTCCAGAATGCAAGACACCGGAACTGATTGACATAATCTTCCTTGTTGACACCGCTGGAAGTCCCAGTAAAGATGGTTTTCAGGAAATGATAAACTTAATGAAATATACGGTAAGGAAATCTGTGGTTGGAGAAAAACGGGTGCGATTTGGCGCCGTCACCTACTCTAACAACCCTCGTTTGGAGTTCACACTTAATCAGTACTACAGTCAAACTGATATTCTCACGGTTATCTCAAACCTCAAAGCTTCAGGAGGAAGCAGAAACACAGCTCGAGCCCTGAACTATACACTCTCCTACTTTGACAAAACACATGGTGGACGACGAGCAAAGAATGTTCCCCAAGTGCTATTCCTGATAACAGACGGCAAGGTTAATGACTTAAGTGGTCTGGCAACATGGGCTGAATCACTGGCAAATTCAGAGGTCAACTTTTTTGCTATTGGTACTGAGGATGCCAATGAACAACAACTAAAGGAGTTGGTGGGAAATGAAGGAACAGTGCACTATGCAAACACCTACCAGGATCTGCGTGGACTACAAAAACGGATCACCCAAGAGCTCTGTGATCTTACCAAAACAAGTAAATCTAATTCTTATCACTAAACACTTTGTGCCATACATTTTTCTGGAAATGAACTCAAAGTTCTATGTGGATGTTTAAATTAAATGATATCAAAGGAATATATATATATATATATATATATATATATATATATATATATATATATATTAGTGCTGTCATCTCGATTAATCACATCCAAAATAAAAGTTTTGTTTACATAATATATGTATGTGTGCTGTGTATATTTATTATGGATATATAAATACACACACATGCATGCATATATTTCAGAAAAATATTTTATGTTTATATATTAAATGTATTTATTTATAACACAAATTATATTAATATAAATATAGACATGTATATACATGTAAATATTTTCAATATATATTCTGTGTGTGTATTTATTTATACATAATAAATAAACACAGTACACACACATATATTATGCAAACAAAAACTTTTATTTTGTATGTGACTAATCGCAATTAATCATTTGACAGCACTGATATATATGTGTGTGTGTGTGTGTGTGTGTGTGTGTATATATATGTGTGTGTGTGTGTGTGTGTGTGTGTGTATATAAATATAGTTGATAGTTATAGTAAGTTGACTTTAAGGGCCTGTTTCTGCTTAGTCACTTCATGCATCTTGATTGATCAGATTGATGTCCAGTTATACCTCATATAAATACAGATATAAATCTGATCAACGCTTAATGATATATGGTAATGTAATTAATTTCAAAACTCTTTGCCCCATATGATGCTTAGTGTTCGTGTCTCATGGTTGCTTCTTCCATGATTGCTTGCCCACATGTTGATTGCTTATGTGGTCAAGTTGCATCTTGTATGTGTCAAGACCACCTACTGAACTATCTGTAACTATCGGTACAAATGTGGGATCTGAAGTGACCAAGTGTACATAGTCCCTAAATAATGAGAAGCTTGTGGCCAGCCAACCTACAGTTTCAATGTTGCTTCCCAGAACTGTCCATTAATGTAGTTCTAATGCATTTTTTTTTTGTATCTCTTTCTAGTTTGTGAGATGAAGCGATCAGACCTTGTTTTTTTAATTGATGGATCAGAGTCTATTAAAGATCCAAGTTGGAATACTCTCAAACAAACCATGATTGACATTGTGAAAGAGCTGGACATTGCTCAAGACAGATGGCGAGTGGGTGTTGCCCAGTTCAGTGATAAATTCCTGGATGAATTTCACCTGAACAAACACACTAGTTTTGCAGAAGTGGAAAAGGCTATAAATGACATTGCACAACGAAAGCAGGGCACAGGTACTTGGGACGCCCTGAGAAATATTAGATACTACTTCACAAGAGAGAATGGATCCAGAATAGATGAACGAGTTGCTCAGAATCTCCTGCTGATCACAGATGGATATGCTAATGATCCGAAGGACTTAAATGCATTAAATTATCTCAGAGACAAGAATATAACAATAACTGTTATTGGGGTTGGCAGTGATATAAAGAAAACTGAGCTGCTTGAAATAGCTGGATCATCTGATCGGGTCCTTATTGAGACTTTTGAAGGCCTTAAACTGAATACTACCATAAGGAAGGTGTTACATTTACTCTGTATAGGATCAATAATACCAATCTTACCTGGTAAGTAACTAGTTTTATAGTATTCATAATTCATGATAATTTTATATACCAAATACTCTACATGTAAGCTCTGTTCCTAAACCTCATGATATGTCGCCTGCCTCCAAATGACTCTATTTATTATGTACTTTATGAACTGCTGTCTGATGAGGAAGCTCAAATTCTGGAACAGAGCAATAGTTAGATGGAAAGCAAATTTGATGAGAAATCAAATTTACTTTCCATGATGAGAAATGATCATTTAATTTAATTTAAATTTCATTTCATTTTTACATGAAAGTGGCATTTTTTTTTCGATGAAATATAGCATAACTTTCAGAACACAAAGATCCAACTCCAACTTCCACAAATTTCTGACCTCAGACAGATGAATACATTGAACATATGACCATGCACATGTGAACAGTTCCAACAGTTCTGTCTTGTCTTTGATCTTCATGTAGATGTTAACTAATTGACTGAACTTAACGATTTCTTAGACTAAAGCTATCAGTTAAGTTACACGTTTTATTTCAGAATTTGTCTTATGTTTTATATTTTTAGAAAGGATATTCCAATTACTATTGTTAAAAAACAATTAATAAAAATCAAGCATCGTGCTAGTTCAGTCAGGCCATGTCAGTCAAGCTCGCATCAGCTGATAGTCAGCTGTTCCTGATGTGTACCAAGCCAGTCTTGACACTTATCACAGCGGTCCATTTAAACTTCCATACTTTCAGCATCTCTCCTATCGCATCGCTGCTCGCAAATCAAACTCCCTCCTCCAACCCCAGCTCCATCCACCTGAATCTGTAATCTAATCTGACTTTTGTTTCTTTAATATACTAAGGCGTGTACATACATAGCATGTATGCATTTGCATTATTGAATTAAAGATGTATAATATTTTGTCTTTGACCTTTCCTGAAAATTGTGACCCATTGTTTTGTTTGAACAGGTTGTGATATTGACATTGCCTTTGGGTTTGATGTGTCCAGACAACCAAACACACAAACTCTGTTGAGACCTCAAGTGGAACCGTTGGTTACTGCAGCCATCCATCAAATCTCCATGATGGGTGATCTATGCTGTATTGAAAAGGACAAGATTACAACTCGATTTGGCTACAGGCTTGTGTCTGGACAAGATGGGAATGTTCTGGATGAATTTAACTTTGAGAATTACAGCAAGGATGTGCTCAAAAAAGTGATGTTATTGCAACCTACAATTCCCCTGGCTTTCAACAAGTTTCTGTTAGATTCCTTCAGAAAAATGTTTGCCTCCTCCAGTGTTAAGGCAAAGGTAGGAATATTTTTGAAATCTAAAATTGTACATCAAAATGATTGTCTAAATGACTGTATATTATATTCATAATGTTAATGTTCCCTTAATTAAACAAGAACACCTCTGCTGATGTTATTTTCAAATGATTTTACATTTATGATGTTTTACTGACGCACTTTCACAAGAAATATAGTTGAACTATCATTTACACAAAAGAAACACTATGCACTTGATGTTTGGCATATTTAAAATAATCAATTTCAAAATGCTAATTCATATGCAGTGGGATCTACAACAAGCTCTAATTAACAATAGATGGAAGAGGCCAGCCAAACATGGTTGGGAAATCAGATTGTATTGTCTGAAATCATTTTTTATTTGTATTTTTTGGAGTTGGACACTTAGATTCACATCCTGATATCGCCTATCGACACCTAGATCGCATTAAATATTTATTGCTTATTCAGTTGATAGTACTCAGATAATGGCACTCACATAGAATTATGCTGCTCAGTCCCATTTGACATTTAATTTTATATTTGTGTCTAGGTTTTGATAATCTTCACAGATGGGCTGGATGAAAATATTCAGCATCTAATGGCGAGTTCAAAGAGACTTCAGGAAAGTGGTAAGTGATGTCTTTGGCTGCATCAACATTAATTAGGGTGTATTTGAAAACAGTGTTTTCATTTTGTCCTCAATAGGGCTATCAGGCAGTTTGCAAAAGTTGTTTGCCCACTTCTGAAAACGCGTAATCACCTTGCTGCATATGTGTAAAAGTAAGCTCAGTAAGATATACCAAGAGACTAGACATAGAATAGTTATAATTTTATTTAAAAAATATTCAATAGTTCAAAATAAACCAGACTAACTGAAATAAGCCTGCCTTACTTGGTAAACCTGTTTTATGAAACAGGCCCCTGATATAGACCCTTTTTCTGTTAGTAAACATTGTGATATTTTTCTGTGGGTGGAGCTTAGGTGTAGGCAGAAAGATTCCCTTGACCACTTCACTAATGCTAGCTATGAAGTTTCTCCAAAATAGGGTGTGGCTTCCTCCCATTGACAGACAGGCACATGACACGCATGCGCAATTTTTCTCCCAATCCACTTCATTGCAAACTCCGCCCCACAGCTGATTCTAAAGATTTTATTGGTTGTGTCAATCACAGTGTTGATTTCCTACACTATGCTACAAAAATTGCTAACCCCTAAACCTAAACCACACCTAACCTTAACCTTAACCAGTGAAATTGACTGTGTGGCGGGATTTGCGCTGAATAGCGTGTTAAAGAAAGTTTCAGTTCAGGAGATAAGCTTTTTTTTTTAGGCAGCCGTGGCCTAATGGATAGAGAGTCGGACTTGTAACCCAAAGGTCGTGGGTTCGAGGCTCGGGTCCGGCAGGGTCCGGCAGGGGAGTGAATAACCAGCACTCTCTCCACCCTCAATACCACGACTGAGGTGAGACCCTTGAGCAAGGCACCAAACCCCCAACCGCTCCCCGGGCGCCACAGCATTGGCTGCCCACTGCTCCGGGTGTATGTTCACTATTGTGTGCATGCACTTGGATGGGTTAAATGCAGAGAACAAATTCCAAGTATGGGTCCCGATACTTGGCCACACACCACTTCCCTTCGCTTCCCTTTTGTGATATGAGATCGCCGAGCCGGGCCATTCTGTGATTCCCCAACCGGACCTCACCGGACAATGGCATCTTTTTAGTTATACCCAGCGTCATTTCTCCCTCCTACCTTGTGCATTTCGAGCCCCGGGACGCCCCCTTTGCTTAAAACAAAACAATAGAGTAAAATGTTTCCCCTGCGCTGCGCTGGGACGACTCGCAGGAGAGCTCGTGGGTGATTCCCATTTATATCATGAAGGTTCAAACTCCAGTCCGAAGACCACTGGCCACAAGCTTTGGGCTCTGCTCTCATGGAGAATATTTATTTATATAGCATATTTTATTTTAGATCAACTAGAAACAATGTTTAATTTATAAAGTTTTATTTTGAAATGTAAGTCAATACCAAATGCCTGAAGTCAGAGCATTTCAAGATTGATCCACCTAAAACTCATAAATTTTTTAAAAGTATGTAATTCCATATTGTTTTTTGTTTTTTTGGGGAAAAACTACCTTTTAACAATTTTATATAAGTAGCTCTCATGTTTTCTTGCCGTGTTTTCCCTGCTTTTTGTGGGACTTTTCTTCCACAAAAATTTGAAGTCAAAAACTGTGACCCTGAACCATTTCCTCTATGGTCACTCTGTACTAAATCCCTGTGTTCTTATTTCTGATGTGTAAACTAGGAGTCATCGCACTGTTGATTGTGTCTTTGGAGGGAATAATAGACGTTCACCACCTGGAATTTGGCAGAGGTTTTGGCTACATACAGCCACTGACCATCAACATGCTAAATTTAGGCAACGCTCTCGTTAAACAGATTGTAAGTATCAAAACAATGCTTAAAGGCACTGTTCACTCAAAATAAACAAAGTAGCATTTTGCAGTCCTTGCCAGGCTTATTTTTATGCCATCTGCGCAAGTTGCATCAATAGCTCAACATCAGCTGTTCTGAAAGAAATATTGTATTGAAACCATTTTTTGTGTGTGTATTTTAAAGAAGGCTTTTCATAGCTACTTCCCTTTAACTTGTTTAGATAAAATAGTGTTGTCAGCTATATATATATATATATATATATATATATATATATATATATATA